>JBAMBL010002365.1:0-72503 GCA_037043405.1 Drosophila subquinaria | reverse complement strand
AATAATATTATGTTTTACATATAAATTATTTAAAAACAAACTTTGGCCTCCGCACATTGCGCTAAAATATCTCAATTCTCATACCTTATAAAAATCACTTTTTTGTGCAGTGCCGAATGCCAAAATAATTTTTTTTTAGTAATTTCTATGTAAAATTTAATATTATTCGGCATAAAATTGGAGTACTTATACACATGCTGTAGTGTAAATGTAAAAGGTATATTAAGTTAACAGGTAATATCTTGCCCAAACGAGCTTTCGCAGATATGTGTTACATGTCATTTTACCTATGTATGTACTCTAGAAAAAAGGTTTAAAGGTGTGCCTAAAAAACCCTGCAAAATACCTTTTCAACGACGATTTTATAGGGGTGTCTATTTTAGCGGATTTTAGCGATTTCCCGCAAAACTAGAGATTTTTTTTTAAAAAAGTCATAGAACAACAGTTGCTAGATTATTGGTCAGAAACAAGTCCACATTCAAACTTTTAAGCTATATAAGCGATTTGATACAAACAGATAAACAAACAAAGAAGTGAACTGACTTTTCATCTCATTTTCAAAAGGAGACTAAAAATTTCAAAATTAATTGAATTTTTAACCAGCAATCGATGATTGAGGTGTCATTCGATGCGTATTTTTAGTAAAAATTTTAATAAATTCAAATTCAAATTAAATAAAAGGCTCCAATGGCTCAATTCCAAATCATTTAAATTTTGCTTCTCCCTTACACCTGTTTATCTCACGAATTAGGTGAGTTTTCAAAAGTCTTAGTATGCACATTTGTTATTTTAACTTATACCTTTCGATCGGTACCTGTTTTGACAATCATAGCAAATTTCCATTTTTCCTGTATATATTGCTAGTCGCCTTTCGCACCTTCGTGCTGCTTTCGTCACTAGCGCGGACTGCCGTCTGCAGTGATACGATACACATATTTTAAAAATAATACATTTCCAAAATGATTCAAGTGAATGCTTTTGAGAGAAAGAATTTGCAACGTTTTGCAAGTACTGAAGGTTGTGGAGTCTAAGCAACAATTGTGCTTACAATGGACCTTTGGCACTGCCACCCAATGTAGGGACAAGTCGGGAGACAAATCAACATAACAAATTCTTTAATTTCGAGTTACAACCTGTTGCAAGCAGCAGAGAACATAACAGAGAAAAACGGCAACGCGACAAGAGTTGCAAACAAGGCGCAAAACGAAAGACTTAAGACACGAACTTGTCGTACATACAAAACCAACAAACAGCAAAGCGGAAAAGAAACTGAGGGCGAGAGAGAGAGAGACATTGAGAGATGGAAGGGGGAGGGGAAGGGAAACCTTTACGTAATTAAGCAAAGAACGTTGCGCTAATGTCGCACATAAGTCACACGGACCACGAGACAGGACAGAATCGCAAACAAGAAACGAAAACAAAAACACAAACAAAACCAAAGCGAAACGAAACGAGACGAAACGAAAGAAAAGCAAACGAACAAAACGGTTAATGTTTTTCCGAAATTTGCCTGCCAAGTACGAGGTAAAAATACCAGCAGTCGTTTCTTGGCTCATTCACGCGAATTTGTTTGGCAATTGAACTTGGCTCTTGGAACTTAAAATTTTTCGCATCGATTTTTTTGGGGCCACTCGGCAGCGGCGTCGGCGTCGTCGTCGTCGTCGTCGTCTCAACGCGTTTTTGATTAGCTTTCCGCATTTTAGCGGCATTTGTTTAACCCAATGTTGCACAGACTTTCGGACCACAGCGGCCAACAACAAATGATGCTTATCAGGAATCACGAATATTTGTTGTGCTGCTGCTGCTGTTGCTGTTGGCAACAACAACAACAACAACAAAAACAAATTCAAGAAGTCGCTGTACAAATGCTTTTCTTCCCATTCTCCTCCTGCGCAAAGAGAGAGAGAGAGGGAGAGCGGGAGCAGAAGGAGAATTGGCAACAGTAACCAGAAATCCTAAACTTGACTCACGACGCATTTTCTATATAAACCTGGTATATATTTAATTTCAGCGAACAGCGTCAAGTGTATCGAATGGCAGCAACAGCAACAACAAGTTTGCTGATTAATCAATATTTTGATGACTCTTGAATACCCTACACAATTTAAAAAGTAATTAATTTTTTTAATTTATTATTTATATTTTTGATAACAAAATAAAAAACTAGGTAAAAAACTTTAAATCGTAATTGCAACAGCTAAATAAAATAATATGTCTTTAAAATTGGAAGATAGAAAATTTTATTATTTATATCTAACAACCAAATAAAGAACTTAACAATTGTATATCATAATTGCAACAGCTAAATAAAATAATATGCCTTTAAAATTGAAAGATAGAAAATGAATGAAGAAAATTATCCAAAATTTTTCATAGCCACTAAATGAGTATCAACATATATTCCAAACTATGGACTTATTTAAGAGTTTTAGATCTACATTATTTGGAAATTGCACAGGCAGCAAATAAACAAATGTGTAGGGGCAATAAAAGTGTAAAAATGGCTCGAAATTAATCATACCCTACAATATAAAAGAGTGTGAAAGAAAGAGTACAATAAACAGTTGCATAAACAGATTATAGATTTGGTCTTTTGGTCTTTTGGCGCCTGTTGCGGCAACCCACGCGATGCCACTCGACGAATGCCACTCAGCAGCGGCGCTACAACGAGCGGCGTTGCCACATCGCCGCAATCGCAATCGAAATGGCAGCAGGCGTGGGCGACAGTTCCAGTTACAAATGATTTCGCCAAAATATTCAACGTATGCATATTTTTTATAATTTTCACAAATTGATAAACCAAATTGCAAGTGATTTTTCATAGTTTGTTGCACATTGCGGACTTTCCTCCACCTCCATCTTAACCTCCCCCACTGCTGCTCCTGCTGTGTGTATGTGTGTGTATGTGAGTCATGCAGTGCCATAGTGTGGATAATTATGATGCCAGATAATGCGATATTAAATAATTTAGCCTGGCCCAAAGTCGCTTTTTATATTTTATATTCGCCACTCGACGGTGGCAATCTCTGACAGCTGCATGGACACTTGGCCCATACAACTACAACAATAACAAGAATAGCAACAACCATAACAACAACAACAACATGAATAACAACGACGACAACGAGATTTTGGGACCAACCACTTGGCGCTCTGTTTTCCCAGTTGTTGGTCTTTCAACTTTTGTCGCGCTGATTTGCAATTGCAATCGCTCTAACCCACATACACTCTCCACCCCCGCCCCCCTCCCCCCATTCCAGTTGTCCACTCATGTGGTTCCCCCTCTGCTCCAGTCACAGTCCCAATCCGTAAGTGCATTGTCTGGCCAGAGTTTACTTTTTATGAGCGGCTTTGTTTGCGCTTTGAGAATTATTATGTCATAAATTAATAGGCGCAATTTTTACTGATCCCCCACCCCCCTTCCACACTCTTACTCTCTTCTGTTTCCTCCAAACTCTTTCAAACAAAAGGGACACTTGGGGTTGTGAAAAATGCGATGGTGGCAGTGCATTAGGCTAATGGCTGCTGCATTTACCTGGCAATGTGTGTTAGATGATCCAGATAGTGAGTAAATTTATTCAAGTCTGTGGATATTTTCCATCGATTTGAACAGAGATTTGTTTATACATGATTTGGAGCAGGTACCGTAACGATTATAATTTTTAAAATATTAAATATTGCATAAAAGTTATTTGTTGACTTTTATCAAACAAATTAAAAATAAAACTCTTGTTTTTCGATCTAAATAAAATAATTTTAAAATAATAATTAAATTTCAATTTATATTTAAAAAATATACCTCTTATTGTCAAATTTAATTTAAGGAATGGAAAATAAAAGTTATATTTCAATTTTTATGATAAAAATTTAAAATAAAAATTATTATTCAATTTATATTATAAAAACTGAAAAGAACAATTTTTCTAAAAAATTTTCAATTTTTATATTAAAAATTGAAAAATTACTTTTATTTTCAATTGCTAAAATATAAATTGAAAAATAATTTTTAAAAATAAAAATAAAATTTTTTTTTCCATTTTTTATTATTAAAATTTAAAAATAACTTTTATTAAAAATTTATATTATTAAAATTGAAAAACAACTGTTTTTCTATAACTTTTAATTAAAATTGAAATTACAAGTTTATCCAGTTTCTCATAACTTTTATTTGCGTTCCCTGCTTTGGAGCAAATATCTAGTTCATTGCCTAACAATTATTTGTTAAAATGCAATTGTTTTATTTGTGTTTCACTGCATAATAATTATTCTTTCTCAAGCCAATTTTTCTATCTCCCTCTACCGCATTAAATGTATTAATTTGACATACGTTTCATATGACTAAATTAATATAAACATTATTGGTCGCACTGTTTTTCTTAAAATAAGTAGTAATAATATTTATTATATTGTACTTATAAGAGGGCGCTATGTGCGAAATATTATTCTTAGTTGTTCTATTGTTTACTTTATTCCTCTCCATGCACTTTAAAAGATAGAAAAGATATCTGCATTTAATTATTTTTTTAAAATTTTAAATTTTAATTTATTTTTTTATACTTTGGGTTTACTCTTTTATTTATTTATTTTTTTTTAATTATTTTAAATAATTTTTTTAAATTGATTTTCATATAACATTTTACTCAAATTTTAAAAATTATTTTTGGTCAGCTGCTTTTATTTGGCATTAAATAAATATATCAATTACAATGGAGGTCTTCAGAATGCAACGATCTGTTGCGGTTAAAGACCATGCATCAATAACTGCTGGAAAAATATAAAATAAAATTGTTACATAACTAAGCTATGTAATAGTCGACTATACACTTTCACGCCTGTTTTTATTCAAGCTATTGTACTAATGCATTTTCCGCAAGTGTATCTGCATTAATAAGGGTAGCAAATCAGATAATTGATTCCACACACTCTATCGCCAAAAGAGGCATTGATTTTAGTCAAGATGTCATTCAAGTTGTGGAACTCATTTGAGTCAAGTTACCAAGAGTATGTCCTCCAAGAGTCTTATATTTGTACTACTGCAACTGCTTTTAATATCGACGCAATTGTGGAAAGCAGAAGGCGATTGCTGCCAAAGACAAACTATAAAATTCACGATACCCAAGGGTCGGACGTGCAAGGATTTTTATGGTGCAGAAGATGGACATGGACTATGTCTCAGTTTACTATGTGCTGACCTGTCCAAACCCTCGCCCTGCTGTGGAGTTGCCGACTGCGACTTCAACTGCTGCCACTGTGCCTGTCGAAAGCTCAATATCACAGAGCCTGTGCGGAAGGGCTTGAGATCTTTTGGTATCAATTTACTGAAAACGAATCATGTGAAAAGGAAGAGACGGTAATTTTTTTTATTTAATTTTTGTAAAATTGATTATTAACTTTTCTGTTTATTTTTTCAGAAAACCTCACAATGACGTCTGCTTGGACTAAAATAACTAAATACAATTTGATTGAAATATAAAAATAAATATAAAAATAAAGGTCGTTTAAAAAAATATTATTTAAAATGTTGTGACCAATATTCATGATTTCAGAAATAGTCTAAGTTTTTATATTTGTGTAACTAATGCGATTATCAACTCTATTATATAGATGCGGAACCAAAATACTAAAACAAACAAATACATACATTGATCTACAAATACAAACCTATACATATTTTATAATTTTTTAATTAACTGGAAACAACTTGTGCTTTCATAACAATTTATTGAAAAGCCGATCAAAGTTCATATCAACTGATTATGTTTTTTTATTATATCATATCACTTAAGTCTTTACTATTTTTTGTTTTTGTTGAGCTTCTCTGCAAAAAGACACTTTGCATGTTGTCTAAACGATATGAAAATGTGCCTTAAAGCGCGCAGTGCATGTTTGTTAAAAATGTTGCACATTTTAAATATGTTCGAGTGTGCATATAAATACAATATGATATTTTTGCATAGATGCATATGAAAAAAACACGCCCCGTAGCGGTAGACAGATCACTTTGTGATTCCCCCGCCCCCGCCCCCTCGCAGCTCCTTCTTCGCCCAGTTAACTGGGGCGCAGAGTCTGCGCAGCTGTCTGGGCCAAAAGCCTGAGCCAAGTTTTGTGTGACTCATTGGGGTCTCTGCAGTTTGTCTGCCACTATTTGTTGCATACATATGATTTTATTAGTTTGTCTAGCATACGAATGTGTGTGTACGTGTGTGTGTATGTGTTGTTGGTTGTTACAACTACAGAAAAACGCCGCTGGTTGTTGGTCAGTCCGTCGCCGTCATACTCATAGTGTGTTTTGTCAATTAAGCAGCAAATTGCCGAACAAATTCAAAAATCGCGTTTTACACATTTGATTTTGTTTTGCAAATGAAATCAAAATGCATTTGCTGCCATTGCTCATGATCTCTCGAAGCTCTCGAAGCCAAGGCTCCGTCTTATCACGGACACGCCATCGTCAACGTGGCTAAAATACGTACAAGAAATATACTGTATAAAAGGGGAAACTATCAACTCAAATGACCATTATTAGCGGTAAATAAACTTACCTGGTGGCAGTAGTTAGTACAGAATTGTATGTTAGTTGCCCGCCAGAGTCGCGGACAAAACAAAAATGCTGCAAATAGTCGTAATAAAAGATCATGTTAACACACAGCAGACAACCAAAATAACAACCACAACAATTGTAATAATAATAAAAATAAAAATAATAAAAGAAGCTTAACAAAGAATTAAAACGAATTCAAAATACGCTTATTGTAAAATTTAAAAAAAAGATAATAACAAAAGTTACAAAAACAGACAATATTTTTATTTTAAAATAAAGCTGACAGAATTTAATTTATTTTAATATAAAATTTACGCAATAAAATCTATTCCATGTTGGTAAGGTAACAGAAAGCCTGTTAAATAAAAGTAACAATTATTTATCAAAAAAAAAAAAATCTATAATTGATTTTAAAATAAATAAATAAACAGTTCCAAAAATTCCAAAAAAAAAATTATCCGAATAACTGAGTTTAAGGTATTAATATTAATGATACGACAAAGTTATCTTAATCTTCGCAAAATATATATATATATTTTTAGCTATTTTTCCGTGTTACATGTGGCATAACTTAAGCTTAATATCCGCCATATTTATTGAGAGTATTAAAATCCATTGGCAATGCCAAAACGACCATGGAACTTACATCTGATAAATGATATAGTAGCTCGCCAGCCAGCAAAGCAAACGCAGCACAAAATATTGGAAAAGCAAGAAAGAGAGAGAGAAAGATAGAGGAGAAGAGAGGGAGAAAGAGAGAGAGAAAGAGAAGAGTTAAACCTGCCGAAGAGTCCCGGGTTTAGGATCGTTCTATTGTTCTGCCGTTAGAGGCAATGCGAAAGGACCAAGAACAAGACCTGGTAAAGAGCTGGTAAAGACCTGGCTTATCGCTGGGTTTTTTTTCAGCCCACCAGCAGCCAATTAGGCGACATTTCTGGCACCATCTGCTTTGGCAATTATGAAAATGGCAATTTTTATTGCCAAGACAAAGCGCGCCAAGAATCTGGAACTTGTCGTTGGTTTTGGAATTGGGATTGAGGGAAATTGTGGGAATGGCCGGGAAACTGTTTGGGAGTAGGAATCTTTAATATTTACGCTAATTGGCAGCCAGGTGCATAGTTGAGAGATTCAAGCTGACTATAGACTAGAAAAGAAAATTAATTTCGCATGCCGCTGCACGTTCCAGACCCGGGCTAAAAATCTGCTAATGGTCATGTAGGAAAGCGTGATTCACTTTGACCTCCAATCGGCAGCAGCAAGAGCTATGTACATAAGTAATCCCTTGTCCCGTGCCTGAGTCTGGGTCTGAGATCTGAGCCTGAATTCAAGCCTGAATCTGAGCCTGAAACCGAATCTGAGCCTGTGCCTTGTGTGTGTCATGCTCTAAATTTACATAAATCTGTAACCGAATTTCGCCAGCCAGCAACGAATATGGATGCAATCCATGTCCAGGTGAGGAGTAAGCCAACTTTCTGGTCCACCTTTGCTCAAATATTTGTGCCTTTTGGCCAATGCGGAAGAATCCATGGTCTGCATTTCGATTGCGCTTCGACTTTGACTTCAACTTTTGGCTAGAGCTTAAGTTTGGCTTTTTGCTTTGCTTCTCGGATTTATTAAAATGAATTAATTTGAAAATTTTCAAGTACTTTCTTGGCCAGGCAAATGTGAGGCATTTTAATGATGTCGACTAAGTCCATCGAATATATGGGCATAAATTGCATTTGCATTTGGCTTAACCTTTTGGCTTAGCACAAAGAAATCGAAGTAGAGATACAATTGATTCTCCTTGTGATGTAAGGATTCGAAAAATAACAGGAAAAATTTTTAATTTAATCATGTAGTATATTAAAATCTGTATATGAGAGAGTCATTTTATTTTCTCAGTCAATTTTAAAGTCTAAATCTAAATGAAATTAAAGATACAATTGATTCTTCATGTTAAGTAAAGATTCGAAAAGAACAGAAACGATCTTAAGCTCAAAATATTGAAATTATATTTAATTTTTTCAATTAATTTTTTAGCCGATCTGATGGATTATCTAAGTGAAACTAAAGATACAATTGATTCTCCTTGTGATGTAAGGATTCGAAAAGAACAGAAACAATTTTAAATTTAAACAAACAGTCATTATATTTTTTATCATTTTATTTTCTAGATCAATTTTTAAGTCTATATTTGAGTAAAACTAAAGATGCAAATGATTCTTCATATGATGTAAGGTTTCAAAAAGAACAGGAACAATTTTATTCTTAAATCTGTATATGAAGCGAATCATTTTATTTTCTCAATACATTTTTAAGTAGAAATATAAATGAAACTAAAGTCACAATTGATTCTTCTTATGATGTAAGGATACGAAAAGAACAGAAACCATTCTAAACTTAAAATTGTATATGAAGAGAGTATATTCATCTTCTCAATTAATTTTTAAGCCGATCTGATGGATCATCTAAGTGATACTAAAGATACAATTGATTCTTCATATGATGTAAGGATTCGAAAAGAACAGAAACAATTTTATATTTTTTATCATTTTATTTTCTCAATCAATTTTTAAGTCTAAATCTGAGTGAAATTTAAGATACAATTGATTCTTCATGATGAAGTTTCGAAGACGGAAACAATTTTAGGCTCAAAGTATTGAAGTTATATTTAATTTTCTCAATCAATTTTTAAGCAGATCTGATGTATCACCCAAGTGAAAGTAAATCAGTAAATTCGCATTGATCGCTCAACTTTAATTAGGATCGGGAGCATTGCATCATTTAGTTAATACGTATTCGGGTAACTAACAACCACTTGACTGCCGTCTAATCTCACTCACAATACGTTAACGTGGCCAATCATTGGACCACACCCACAGCTAATCAGCACACACACAAATCATAATCCCCCCTCCAATATTGCCATATCTGTTTTCTGTTTTTTGTTTTTTTGAACACCTGACGTAATTTGCCAATTGCAGAAAAACAGCCGAAAAGCAAAACACATTCGACAATCGATAGTCGACAACTAACAACTAACCAACAATCACAATTGCTTAGCCATTTCACACTTTCGATCGATACAAAAAGTGCAACCGGCGGGCAATCGAAAATCCGAAAATGCACCACAGTCCGATGGTGTTGCTACCCACTGTGCAATTAACACCTCAGCGGCCAACATAGACGTGGCAACTAAAATTATATACAATGCTTTTAAACAAGCCATTGGAACGTTGCAGGTTTTCCTTTTTGTCTAATTAATAAATACGTAGCAAGTTTACTCCATATGCAAAAAATCAAATATAAAATTTTATTGGCCATACACGGCAATGCACTTTGAATTTGTTGGCCCAGTCATAAATAGTTATCTACTGGTGCAGATACATAGATACAAGTACTCATAAATACACACAAGTACTCAGACTCATACTCAGACTCATAAGTATTTACTAGCGCACATATTTCTATTTCACCTGCGGCCCAACAACTTTAATTGTCGACTTTTTATACCCTGTAATCAATTAAAGCCAAGTTGTAACAAACAAAAATACATACATAAGATATTTTACATTTCTATATATTTTTTATGGTATGATCATAATTCATTGAAGTCTGAACAAAGTATTGAACACAATTAAAAACGCACAATTAAACAATTTTTAATTTTCTTTACTTATATTTTTAGAGACAACTGAAGCATTTGAACAATAATGATCAATTAAATTAATTAGATTTACAACAAATTTAAATTGACATTTTGAAAATTTTTAAAATTTTTAAATTTTTATCCAAAAAATCTATACATCCAAATGCAGGTCATTTTCTAGTCTATACAACTTTCTTAAGCGAATTTGGAGCTGTGGTGGTTACCCGTTTGGCGCATTATTAATAATCACATTTAGCCATAAATGTCGCCTTGGATTGGTGGCCAATTGCCAACCATTTGCCAATTGGCAGTTGACAATAATTCAATGGCTCAATGCATGCGTTTAATGGCATATCATTGAGCCTGCAGTTGTTTTGCCGACTTGACTCGGCTAATTGATTTTCAATTAATTTATGCCTGCTTGGCATTCGTGACACCTTTGTTTAGCTCTCTGCATAATTAAAAGTGCAGCTCGCATTGCCTGGCCAATTTTTAAATGATTTATATCAGCTGACAATAAATCAACTCAAAATGCGGCGATAACAAGCAGGAAATATTTCATATTGTCGAATGCCGAAAATTAAATGCACTATTAAATTGTCAAAGTATTTATTGAAAAATATACTATATAAAAAATAATATAAATAAAGTATTTAATACATAGAGCCTAGCTTAAATTAAAATTTATTGTATATCCTTTCTATATTGTTTGAATATTACAAGTTTACATTTGTTAGAAGAAAAATAAAATTTAAAAACATATAAAATGAACAATTAAAAAAGTAGAATAATATTACTTAAAACAAGTTTTATTTTAATTAAAGTTACATAAGTACAATAGTTACATAAGTTAATTCAAATTAATTACGCGTCTGATAATCGATTTTCTCAAAAACATAATATTCCACTCATCGAAAATAAAATAAATACTCTAATAAATCAAAGCTAAATGTTTTTTAAAACGAAAAAAATTCCAAATTAATATAAAATTAACAATTTAAAATAGAACAATATATTTATGAAAAACTTATTTACTTTTTTTAAATATTTTATTATTATTTATGCTAAATTATTTAATTTATAGTATATTCAAATTAATTACATATCTGATAATCGATCGTCTCAAAATACCTTTAATATTCCACTTATCGGGATTACACTTTAAAGTCAAAGCGCCACAGGCTTCAGGCTTTTATGTTGCCACAACAACAAAAACAACAACAACAATAGCAACAACAACAGTTGCTGCTTGCGGCATTAGGTAACCATGCATAGTTTGTGTCCATTGTGTGTATCCTTTAGCCTGTTTCAGTACGAATACGAATACGAGTACGAGTATTTCAGTTGAGTTTTTCCTTCCCTCAATGTTTTCAATGTTTTCGCTCGGCCCCGTGGCGCTGTCTTCAGAATCATGAAGCCATTGTCAGAGTCGGAGTCAGAGGCTGTTGCTCCACTCACTTTGGCATATTAGTTTCAATTCATTTTAGTGTCCGCATGTCCGATTTTGTGGCTTTGTTTGCGCTCGCTTTTTGCCTCGAAGTGTTGCGCTCAATTGACAGTCCGACTGACAGAGCCGCCTGCAGGCCGCCAGTCCCGTCCAGTCAAGTCCCGTCCAGGCCAGGCCAGGACTTTTATGGTCGTCTGTCTGAGTCGCAGTCTTATAAATTATAACTGCCTCTAAGACTTGCAACTGCAACATCGACTCGCCGTCTGAGTCTCAGTCTGAAACTGAGTCTGAGTCTAGGTTTGTGTCTGTGTCTGTGCAGCACTTGCTGTTGCCATTTGAAAATGAAAAGTGAGCTGCACTTGGACTGGACCGCATATAAATGGGTTTCTATATGGCCAGCTTATTACCTAATTTCATTGGCCGACTCTTGAATCTCTGGCATTTTAAGTGCCTACGCTTTTGACATTTGAAAGCGTTAGTAGAAAAAGCATCTTGCATTATTCAGGGAAAGCTGTAATTTGAAGGGCTAATAAATATAATAAAGTATATTCATTATTAACAAATTTTAAAAAAGGTCAATTAATAAATTATAAAATAAGTATGTAAATTAAAGAAATAACAAATAAATAAATAATAAAATAAAAAAATTATTAAGTAAATAAAAAAATATATAAATAAATAAATACGTAAATAAATAAATAAATAAATAAACAAATAATTCAATAAATAAATAAGTTAATTAATAAATATTTCAATAAATAAATTAATAAATAAATAATTAAATAAATACAAAAATAAATAAATAAATAAATAAAAAAAAATAAATTAATTCATTAATAAATAAATATATAATAAAGTTATTCAGAAAACCATCAAGTTGTAAACTGATATTGCAAATAAGAATTAAATGCTTATAAAAATAAATTATTAAATGAATACAAAAGTAATAGAAATAAATTAATAAAAAAATAATTAAATACATAAATAAAGAAATAAATAAATGTAAGTAAATATATAATTAAATTATCCAGAAATGCATCAAGTTTTAAGCTGGTATCGCAAATAAGAATAAAAAGTTGAACAAATGCAAAATCGGTAAATAGTATGATCTGAACTTTCTTAACAACTTTTTTATGTATAGGCTAAAAAAATAGCATTAAGATTTCAAGTTGAAGCTTCCTATTTATTCGTGGTCGTAGCCAAATTTGTTAGATCAACGTTTGTGGCTGGGTGTTGTTGTGTTCGAGTGGCGAGAGAAAGTTATCTAGAAAACATGCATATAAGATCCATCGATCACACAATCAGCCAAAGCAAAAGCAAAAGGGACAAACGACAAAGGACGGACGACAGAAAGTGTTTTTTTCAGCCGAGGCCCAAAATGCAATGCAATAAATTTAGTTTAATTTCTCATAAATTTGCGCTTTGCATATTTTGCAGCCAGGCCGGGGAAAAGACAATAGGTTTCCTGCCATTGGTAGTTGGATATTGGATCTTGGGTCTTGGGTCTGGGCCAACACCCGCGCACATTTCCATGCAAATGAGATGGAGGAGCCTGAGATGTTGGCCCAGTCGAGTCGGGCTTGGTCTGGTCGGGTCTGGTCTGGACCAGAGTGGGTGCCGCTAAGCACCATTTGACGCCAGTCGGGAGAAACCAGCCAGATCTGTGCACATGCCGACTGGAACAGACTCTGACTCTGACTGACGGACTGGCTATGCACAATATGACACTTTTTGGTCTGGTCAACTTGGCCGCGAGTCGCGACAAGATGTCCATCAACGCCTGCGCGTCTAACGAAGTACGACGCCAACTTCAAAGCCTTTGGCGCCAGCAGGATGCGGAAGCAGCAGCAGCAGCAGCAGCAGCAGCGGGAGCAGAAGCAGGAGACGTGGTGGCAACTTTATGGCTGACACCAATCAACTTTGCGTCGCTTCAACTGACGTCTAATGCCTTTGTTTATGCGCCCGCCTGGCGCTCCTCTGTATCTCTGAATGTATGTATGTGTGTCTGGGTACATAACTTAGCCGGGACACTGTAGTCGCCGCATTAGTTGACACCTTTTAGTAGCTGGCGTCTCTTTCATGCACTTACACTGATAAAACAAATTATGTTTTTAAAATGAGAACTATAAGTTAAGTGAGAAAATATTTATATTTAGTTTTTTAAATTGAACACAATTGTTTTTTTAATTGATCTCTTTAAAAAGTATTTTTTAGCAAAAAAAAAAAGTTAAATTAATTTTTGTCAGTGTATGTGCAAGCGCCACAGTGCTTTTAATTTACTTTAATGATTTGCTGCCTGCAAAATGTATCAAGTGCTGTGAACTCATTCGATATGGTCTGGAGTTGACACCCACAACAATTTGCACTAATGCGGCTCATCAACTCCCATTGACAGTGGCAACATTGTCCTCCCCTCCCCTCCCCTTCCCCCCTTTCCCCTTGTCCATTCATTCAACTCCCCTTTTCTGGCTGCAAATGCCAACATTAAGTGGCCCTCATCCCTCATCCCAGTGTACCTTTTTCCCAAATCTCTGACAAATCTGCACGCTGCAGTTTTATTAGTTGCCAGATTCCAGTTGCCAGTTGCCTGTCATCCGGACACGTGTCCTTAAGACGCTACGGAAATGAGCGGCATTTGTTGTCGTCATCCAAATCGAAAAGGGGAGGCGTAAAAGGATTTCGCAAATATTTGCCAAAAGTTTTACACTTGGCGAAAGTAAGAAACGCAACAGACACAGAGAGAAATAAGTGCACACTGTTATTTTTAAGCAACACATCTCTGAGTCTTAGAGCCGTTTTTTCAATGTACATACATATAAGTTTTATTTAACAAATAATTTCATATTTGACATTAATTTCTATACATTTTACGTCAAATATTTTTTTCCAATGGTTACTAAGCATTGAAAAAACGGACCTTTTTCTATTTTTTTGGGTATCTTTCATATCTAAATTGAAAAAATTGAAAAGGTTTTATTTTGTCTTCCATATTTATTTTACTAAAGGAATATTATTTTTTTGAATTTTCCCTTTATGTTTGTTATTTTGTTTTCGAATATCTGTTATTTTTAGTCAACCATTTTAAAGATTTTTGTTTTTTTTACTTTTTTAATTTGTAATCCATATTTATTTTACTAATGAGAAAATCAAAATTAAATTTGATTCATGGTTAGATCTTTGAAAATCTCTTCATGCACTTTTGTCTCTTTTTTTCCAATGATAACTACTTTAATAAGAACTGTTTATTGAAATTAAATTAAAGTATAAATTATTAAAATCATTTTGCTTAGTTGATTAAATATTTAATTTCTATTTCCAATAAAAAAGTAAATTGATCATTTAATCTTATTTCTTCCTCCAACCAAAAATTGTCCATCATTCCTTAGGTATGATATTACTTGCCATTCTAATACTTATTTTCCGCCATTGTCACATTATTAACTATTCTCTACAAAATTCTCACCCTTGCCAAACCACAGTCAGAGTTCGCAGTGTAGTTCGTGACATTCCTCCCCAGAGAGGCATCAGAAAGCAAACCGAAATCTGGACATCAGTCTGGGCAATCGCATCGGCTAAATCCGAATCTCGTAAACAGACAAAAACCTCAAATAAAACACACACACCCAGGGCCAAAGAAAAGAAAAGGAGATCTAAAATCTGGGGTTGCAAACGACACTCGTCGACTAAAAATATTAATTTATATTATTTGCAATGCTGCAGCAGGCCGCCAAGTGTGATTGTGACAGGTTCTGTACCTAAGACACAACTGAGAACGAAAATCCGAAAGCGACACGTGACCGACCAACTGCAAATATGCATAAAAATTGAAGATGCCGTTGGCCATTCGAATTGATAGTGCAGGCGGCGTGTCCTGGCCATTAAAGGCAAAGGCAAAGTAAGGAAGGGGGGAAAAGCATATGCTCAGCTTCACAGGGAAACATTTCCCACACCCGCAGCGCATCTCAGGCCCATTGACGAACCACCGAAATTCGATTGTAAAACTCAAGTGGTTCTGGGCACGCCACACCAGGCAGATGATAATAAGTGAAGGGGGAGGACCAGAGGCAAGGATAATGCGTAGATATGCATTGAGAAATTAAAGCGCAGCACGCCACTCCCTTAACTCCCCCCCTCTACATCCTCACTCTTGCCACTTGCCAACCAAATTGATGGCCAACAGACGCTCGCTGTCTGCCACAGGCAACAAATGTATCTCTTCTCTGCTGTATCGTCAAACCGCCAACAGGCACTTCAGGTCTCTCTCCCCCTAGTTCCCCGTATTTCCCACGACCAAAAAGTGTTGCTGACAGTAACAACATTGCTGCTAGCGCAGAGCGGAGAGCGGAGAGGGGGGAAGTTGCGCACATTGCGCCCCGTTTTAATTGCCGCCCCTGTTGGCAGCACCAGCTTAACAGCCGGATCATCCCCTGTTGTCCTTCCACTCATCCTCATCCACGTCCCCTTTAGCCTCTCCATTATTTGCTATTTTAGCAATTTGATGGTAAACTTTGACCACGGCTGAATGCCTGACAGTGCCAACAGTTCAATGTTTACCAACTCAACTTCTGTTTTCTCCTGACTGCTACCAGTCTATGTCTGTTTCAGTTTCTATCCCACACAATTGCATTAGACACATTGTTGCCGACCGGGAAAATTCTCAGGGGGTGGCTGCTTGCCGAGGCTATTATTAATTTGTTATGGACCTGGTCTATCTATCATAAGTGATCACCGAACTCAACCTTTAATTTGGCAGGGGAATGACAGCTGAAGCACGCATAGGCTACAATTCTACAATTAGATTCGAATGGAATATCGAAAAATAATTGAAATTATTAATTGAAATTATAAATTTAAATTCGAAAAATTTAATTATTTGTATTATATTTTATACTTATATTTTACTAAAGCAGGCGACTCAATAAATTAATTAAAAGAAACAAACATTATATTTTAAAACAGAAACTAGACTAAACTAAATAATGATAATGATAATAAAAACAATAATAATAATAAAATTAAATTACAAAAAATTCCTCATTTTTACCGAACAATATAATTATAAACAGCAGTAATAATAATAATAAGAATTATAAGAATTGATTTTAGTTTACACTGTTAAACCTAAGATATTTTCTTTAGACTTTAAGCTTGAATGTAATCTTAAACTTAAGTATGACGAGGGCCTTAACTTATAAGACTTGTCTTGTAGCGCTAGGAATCAAATAAATATAAAAAAGGAACAGTTTAAAATTATTTCAAGCTCCGAAAATTTAGTTTTAGATTCGACTAAATTAAGATAATGAATCTATGGAGGTAAAAAGCATTAAATTATTATTAGAAAAGTATAAATTAATGATCAATATATAAAATAAAAAGTTGGCACTATTTTAAGAGCAGAGTTCCAAATATTTAAATTAGTTTGGTTTGAAACTGATTCCTTGTCGATCAACACCTTGTTAACAATATTTTGCTCATATTTATTGGTTTTTCCATATCAGTTCTAAGGTTAGAAGAAGATCAGACTTACCCGTATTAGTTTTACACATTATCTGTTGTACTCGTTGTAGAATCTGAAATCTATTCCCCACACACCCACACACTACACACACACACAAGAAACAACAAAAAATTGCTCATCGTCACAGCTTCCGAGAGGCTAGAGAAAATGTTGGCATTGTTGTTTTGTGCTTTGTTGTTATGAGCCTCGGTTAACGTATGTAACAAGCGTTGTAAAGCAAACATTTGTTAACAAAACATTGATCATTGTTCAACATGTAAATTCACTAATTTGGCAACGAAAAAACCGCCAGCTATAAATGGTAACAGCCACGAGACTCAGAGACTATGAGACTTAGAGACTCGCAGACTGGAGAATCAGAGACTCCTTCCCTCACGACGACGAGCCATAACAATTTTTTGTTTTGTTTGTTTTTTTGGCTTTTTTTTTGCATACGACAATACGAAATGAATACTTCGTTGTTACTGCTGCTGCTGCTTGGCCATTTTCCTTAACAAATAAAATAAAAATTTGCATAAAAATCAAGTAAATAAAATACGCATGCGTGGTTAAAGTCAAGGCGTAGAACTCGTAGAATCAGAACAGAACACAGAGCACAGAACTCGACAAAATCTGCGAGCTGCGAACTTATTAAAGTTGTTGGCGGCTGCTGAAGCTGTTGGAGGCTGAAAGCACTTGACAAGGATCAAGGTTGTGTGCCCCAGTACCTGTACCTGTATTTGTACTTGTAGCTGTATTTGTACCTGTACCTATACCTATACCTGTACCTGCATCGACAATTGCAACTTGCTTTTGGGAAGGGCAACTTCTTGATCTTCTTTTTTTTACTCTTTGTGTCTCTTCTTTTTGTTGATGCCCTCACAGCGGGTATTGTCATTTTGTCACATTGGAGACGTGTTCTGAACTCTTCCATATGCTTGTCTCTAAAATATGAAAATTAAATTACATAATTCCATTTATTTTTCAACGCTAAACTGATTATTTTTTATGATATAAAATGTATTTATTTTATGTTATAAAGTGTATTTATTTTATGATATAAAATGTATTTATTTTATGATATAAAATGTATTTATTTTATGATATAAAATGTATTTATTTTTTGATATAAAATGTATTTATTTTATGATATAAAATGTATTTATTTTATGATATAAAATGTATTTATTTTATGATATAAAATGTATTTATTTTCTGATATAAAATGTATATAACTTAATTTAATAATCTTTATTCAAAAAAAAGAAGAATAAATAAAATAGTTTGAGAAATTATTTAATTTATTTTATGATATAAAATGTTTAAAAATTAATTTCATAATTTGCTAGTGGTTATTAGGTCATTTGTATCCCAAAAAAATAAATAAAATAATTTTGAATATAGTTCAAAATAGTATGAATATTTTCACATGTTAAAATTGAAACAATTGATTGTTTTATAGATTTGCAAGGGTATGTCGTCTTTGTTATACCTAAAGGACTTTGCCTAGCTGTTCTTTCATGTTTTGTTTTTCTTTTTTGTTGTACTATGGGGTGTGGGGTGTACTATGGAACGTCATTCGCATTGCTTGTGCTCCAGCAATGGAAATTGCTTTATGGCTTGTATATGCAGATTGGGAGCTGGGCAACTTGGCAACTGAGAATTGAGAACTGGGAACTGAGAGCTGCGAACTGAGAACTGGGAATTGTTGGCTGCCGCTTGCTGATTTCTGCTGGCAACCTGCAACCTGTCGCTGTTGCAAATGCTCTTTGTGAAATTTATGCGCAAGCGCGCTGATTCTTATTTTTTCGCCTTTAACAAGGCGTACAACAACAACAAAAACAACAACTGCGATTCTGTGACTGCTGTTTCAGTTTCCCCTGCCACGTTGCCCGTTTTTGGCTTTTCTGCTGAAAATTCAATTTGCTACAAAATGTGAGCCGCTTTTGCATATCTCGCAGCAAAAATTCGTGATTTACAATTTTCGTTTCGTTTCGTTTGGTTTCGTTTTTGCCGTGCCTCATCCTGGCCCAGGCTCAGACTGCGACCCAGGCTCATTTGGAATACGCTGCGTACACTGCAAAAAATAGTCTAAGAAAGGGGTATAACTGTTATGAAAAATAGCAAAATAAAACTAAGAAAATATACAAATTTTTAACAATTTAACGATACTTACTACCAATTTAAAAACTTTGAACGTAGCCCATAAGAATTATTTTAAAGCATTGTTTGTAAAGTCACCAAAGACATTTTTGTTGAAACTAAAAAAAATATAAATCATCAAAGATAATAATTTAATTTAGAATGAAAAAGTCATTTAACTTTTTTACGTCTTATAAGGAGAAGTTAATCTTAAATATTCAAGAAATAGTCTAAATTGTTCAACTAAAATTTTAATTTTTTCATATGCCTGACTTTACTTAATTTGACTTTTTTCTTTTCAGTTTATATTTTAAAATGTTCATGAATTTATTTTAATTTTTTTTTAATTTAAATTTTATTTTAATTTTAAAAATTAATTTACTTTTTGCATATTGCTTGTAGATGTGCTATATTTATATATAAAATAAATTTAAATAAAAAACTCAAATGATAAACAAAGACAGTTGGGCATCAGTAGGAGGAGTAAAATGTTTAAAAAAAAACTCACTTAAAACTTCTTAAAAGAAGGCAGATAAATCTCAATAATAAATGTACAATTTAAGCTCCTTTAAATTTAAAATTGATTTTGTTTGTGGAGTCCTTGCATTTTTTTGCTGTGTAGCTGCAACGTTTTGTGGACTCTGATTTAATTTTGTTGTTGTTGTTGTTGTTGCTGTTTCGATTGTTGTTGTTGTTGTTGCTGGCTACCTTCGTCTTCTTGGGTACGAGGTTCACCTGTTTATGCCAGATTCCTGGCATGCGATTAAAATCACCTGCGCAGGCATGCGCCCACGCAGCCTTCTCTCAGTTGCCAGAGTTGCCACAATTCTTGTCTCAGTCAACGTTGTTGTTGTCTCTAAAGCCTGCAGCTTCTCGTTTCGCTTCGCTTCAGTTCGGTTCGGATCGGTTTGCTTTGCTTTGCTTATGCTTTGATTTGGGGCTCGTTTCTTCTTATTATTTTCTGCTCTTTGCCGTTTGCTGCTGTTGCATTGCCATTTAAAGGCTGCGCCCGCGTCCTCGTTCATTTATTATGTACGAGTATTTCTTTTTTTTGTTCTCGTTCATTCTTTTTTCATGTTGTTTTTTAGTTTTTGGTTACCTCTCGCTGTTTATTCAAACTAATTTAATTTGTGCGCGGCTTTCGTGGTGCGCCCGCAGGTAAAGCTGGCTCCACTTGCACCACTCGCACCACTGGCAGGTTGCTGTGTTGTTATTTTGGCGTTTCACGCACTTGGCGCATGTTGCAGTCACGCCTTTTGTTGCCCGCTGTCCATTTGGACGGCATTTCTGTTGCTTTTTTGTTTTTGTAGGAACCACACGCAAAAAGTTGTTAAAATGCAAATTAAATTAGAGACAAACTGGGCAGGCAGACAACACACACACACACACAACACACACACACACTTGTACTCCTTTAGAGGGGTGTTGTTGTTGCTTTTGTTCTCTGGGTTATTGTGTGGGCTGAGAGTGGGGTGGGGTTTCTGCCTTTCTGTTGTTTGTTGCTCGTTGCTCGTTGTCCATTGGATTAGCTGCTTTGCAAATGACATGAACAGTGCTTGGACAATGATTGCTGATATGCAAATATCTATCTAACCAGGTGCAATGCGGTGCGAGCCTAGATTTTGACAGCAATAACGCATTCATGAATTCTTATATAATCCTTTTAATAGCCAAAGACACTTTACAAGGTTCCGATTGCACAATGCACATTTAAAGCACACACTTGACTGCATTTAACAATTTTCGTTTTTTATCTTTGTGCTGTATTCTGTTCTTTTTTAATAAGAGAATAATATTATCTTTACATTTAAAAAATAACGTTTAAATTTAGAATATTCCTGCAAGCTTAAATTTGAAAACCAACTATATAATATAATAACTAAATAGAAATGTAACTCACATCTCCACTTAAAATAAATACCCAAGATTCCACATCTAATTCGCAAGAAAACTCTTTTTTATCATGACTCTTCAGTTTTCGCTCTTTTTTGGGAAACATTCATGACTCTTATCTATATTATTTTATTAAGAACCTTATTATTGACATTCTTTTTCCATCTTTTAATCCTTTTTTTGGCTATATCTACATTTAAATATTATTTCAAGAATCTTTAAAATGTTTTCTCCAAATACTTGCGATTCGTAAGCCAACAGTTTGAAAACTGAGTTCAGATTATGCAATGTTACTCTCTGTAACTGTTTTCATCTCTGGCATCGTGGCCAAACAAATAAACAAACGCGTTATAAAACAAAGCACAAATCGTCTTGCACAATGCAATGTGACAAACAAACAAAAAAAGCGCCAATGGAAAAAAGAAGCTACCCAAAAATGGCGATAAAACAAATGCGGCAAATCGAGAAGGAAAGAAAGAAGTGAAAAAGTAACGTTTGCTTAACTTTTGTTTTGTTTCTCACTTAGAGGAGCGGCGCAGCAATCAGTGCGCCCACTGCCATCGCCATCGCCAGCACCAGCACCACCACCACCACCAACAACAACATCTCCAGCGGTGGCTGCCACAACTTTAACACTTGTTTGCCCAGCTAATCGCGGCAGCATCGTCGCCGTTTCGCTCGGATTTCAGAGCCCAATATGAAAGGCATTTAAAAGCGCGCAAAAAGGCCAGACAGAGTTTAAGTAGAATTAAGCATCCAAATTCATGAGTCAAGTTACCGCACGAAGGCTTCTTTATATATATAAATAAATATATATTTTATTTGTTGTTGTTTTTTTGTTTTTTGTTGGATGCCTTTGGTTTTTGATTTGTGTGGCTTAATGAAATCCGAGAAGTCGTCGTCGTCGTCGTTGCCGTCGCCATTTGGGACCCATTGGGAAACAATGAAATCTTCCGTCGCGCTGTCAATGATTCTACCCCAAAAGCCGATATGTATGTTTGTTTGTGTGTGTGTTTTGGTGATTTATGTGCCTCGTTTTTGGCCAATTTTCGTTTTTAGCTCAGCGCTGCGGTTAAATAATGCGCTTCCAAGAATATAAACACGCAGTCAACAAAAATACCTAACAAAACTCCAATCCAAATAAAAAACATTAACAAACACACAAAAAAAACTGTTGCACATGTCCATTGTGGGCCTTGAATATGCATAGTAATAATACCCATATCTATTTCATAATTCGTTTCGATTGTGTTTATTATTATTCGCCTTTTTCGAAATTCAAATCAACATGTTGATTTTCTAAGCAATTAATTTGATTAACTGCCAAGTCGGGGCTGCGGTTTTGTGGGCGCCTTTGATCTGGCCACAGTGGAGTTCGATGTCAGTACACACATTTATCATGAGCAATAAGCAGCAACCATTGAGCACTAAGCATTATTAATTAAAAGTTCTTTACAGCTAATTGCAGAGTATGATATAAGCCAAAACGATGAGCTGTTGAATTTCTGCTAAATTCCTTATCCAAAATGGTCTGAATCAATATCCTTCGCAGCATTGTACACAGCATATATTAACGGAAAGGCAGTTAAATTCCCAAATCGTTCTATATGCAGACTGGTTTCAGTTCGTTATTTTGGCTAAAAACTTTCAAAAGTCAAATCAGCAGCAAGTTCGTTGCCTAAGTCTTTTGATTGCAATGGGATCGAAAAGGTTGTTCATGGATTGCAAGTCAATTTTTTGACAATAAACACATTGCAACGATGTTATCAACAGCAACAACAACAACAACATTTGTACAGTATGACCACCTGCCAGACACACCTCTTTTTTTGGGGCGTATATTCGCCTGATTAGCTGTTACCAATATTTTTGTTAACGTTTTTCGCTTGCTGCACTAAAAATTAGTCGCAATTCACGAATATTTGCTCGCCGCTTGTAATTGTTGTTGTTGTTACATTTGCCTCAAATTTGAATTTTAAGCGGAAAAAAATGGAAAAACTCTTTAAGTTGCCACTGCCAAAAACCAAAAAAAAAAGAAACTGACTGAGCTGCAACTGCCAGCAAAGCACAGCGCCAAACGTTAATTAATTACGATTTATTGACTAAATTTGTTGATTAGACAATTGACGTTTGCCGTTGTTACGGTTGTTACAATTGTGGTTGCTGTTGTTGCTGTTGTTATGGCTGATTTTGATGTTGCCACACAATTTGGCCACTTGCCACACAACAATTGTCGTCAATTAATTTAGCTTTGATTCCGCTGATTCGATATGCCGCCCTGCAGGTGGCATTTGTAGCTCCAATTTTATTTCGCCTGCAACCAATCAGTTGAAAACTCGCATGCAAAGCGGGAATTGGTTTATGAAAAAATACATAAACATGTTCAAAGAAATTAATCGAGTTAAAATAAATACATGGAGAAGCAACACACACATGAGCTCATATTAAAGCATTTCTTTTTAATGACCGCAATAAATAAATACAATAAATAGGAGTTAATAATAATGCATTATATAATTATAATCATAAATTAAATTAAATTAAATTAAATTGTTTTTTATAACAAATCAAATAAATCAAATTTAAATAAAATCATCGATTCTAAACACTTTAGTTCAGTTGTTAAAAAACTCCAGTTTTCGATATTTAAAAATCAAATGTTTTATTTATTAACCCGATTATTATCAACAAATTATCTTTGATTTTTCTATTTACATATATGTTAACATCAATATTTTAAGCTGTATATCTGGTCCAATTGTATTTTTAATATAATTTTATTTTTTTAAATTATATAAACAAATGACTTAGGCAACGAACCTAGCTGTGGAATTGGTCAACAAAAAATTCTACAACAATTTTAAATATTTTGATTATAAATATTTTATATTCAATATAAAGAATGAATAAAATTTAGAATCGATTGTTGAATGCAAGCAAACAAAAGACTTAGGCAACGAACTTGTGCAAGGAATTGCTAGAAAATTGACTGACTGACAAGTGGCTCACACAAAATTTCCATAGCCAGTTGGTGTTCTATGGTGGTGCTCTGTGGTGCTGGTGGTGCTAGTGTTGCTGTTTGTGGTGTGAAATTCCTAACTGGCACTTTCTTGTGGAACGAAGACCGCATCAATCAGCGGCGGCAGCTTAAATGCTGCATCATGACAAAACCATTACACTTGACCAGAGAGCGAACGCGCTCCGGGTACGTTGATGGCGTCGGCAGATGCTCAGATGACTAGGCGACTCAACTCAACTCAGTCTCAGTCTCAGGTCTCGACGTGATTGATTGATTGGCAGCGTGAGCGGGCAGGCGACTGAACTGAGATGCTTTGTCTAAAAGCCGTTTAGAATAACACCAGCCAACATACAACATAACGAGCCCAGCAGCGAGAAATTATGCATTGTGCTGGAAAAATGTTTAATCTGTGCAATGGCAATGCCCATGGTCCGTATCGAGGCACCCTCACCTGGCCATACTACATTCAATCCCATCCAATCCAAAGCCATTCCATTCAAGTCCAAGTCCAAGTCAGTTGGATTCATCCAACGGCCAGCGGCCGTCAGTTGATTGCGCTTCATTATTAATGCCAAACTGTGCGCCGGCATTCGTTGAATTTGGCTTTTGCAATTTGCTCTCAATGCCGCCGCCGCCGTCGCAGCAGTTGCTCCAGACCCGCCTTGGCCTTCCATCTCCAGTTGGGGGAAGGGGAAGGGAGGCAAAGAGGTAGGCATTAAAAATGAGCTCGGCGTAACAGGTGGATGCCGATGCCGATTCCGCGACGATGGCGACGGCGATGGCGACGGCAACGTGATTTTCGCCAAATCGTTTAGATTATTTTAAGATTGCTTGCGCCAGTCTGCAAACAACAGGCAGACAGACAGTGGACAGACGAGACAGACAGTGAGACAGCTGCGCTGTCCAGCCCGTCCAATCAGTCTGGCACTCCTTCTCTTGGCCAGCTCCGCACCTTGCATTTGAACTTGAAACATTTCATTTTGTTGCTAGCGGCATTCAACACAGATAGACAGAGAGAGGGAGCGCGAGAGCGAGAGAGAGAGAGAGCAAAGCAAAGCGTCTTCGACCGATCGATTAGTGGCATTCTATTGCGTTCAATTTTCCATGTGCAACATTGAAGCGATCGCCGTTGGCACAATAAACACGCGATTTATTTCATGCCGAGCATTCAAGTGCCGCAGTCGGTCAGCCAAGGAGGAGCAGCACCACCATCACTAGCACCACTGCACCACCATCGCACCACCACCACCACACCACCAACAACACTAGGCAGCCTTGCCTTGCCTCAGCATCTCTTGTCTTGGCTTCACTTGGCTTGTGGTATGTGATAATGGGATGATGGTATGATGATGCATGTGCGGCATACACAACAGCCAACAACAAAACAGCAACAACAAGCGAAAACAAGCTTACATTGTAACGATTATCAGATACCCTATGAATCACATAGAAATAAACTTTATCAATTATAAATTAAATACAATTTATTTTGATTATTTTATTTTATAATTATAAATTGAATAAAATTTATTTTGATTATTTTATTTCATTTATTTATTTTATGTTTTTGTAGACAAAATTTATAGCAATATCAGCAGTATTTTTATTACGATTTTCTAAGCACCCCCTAATGTCTTAGATTTAATATTATGTATTTTGTCTAATTTTGTAAATAAAATAAAAATTACGATTTAGATGCTTTTGCTTGAATATAGATTAGAAACTGATTCTTTGAAATTGATGCTATTATTCAGCTTTTTCTATCTTTCATGTGTAAATTTAAAATTTCTTTTAGTATTGAAGTTTTAATGTTAGAAATTTAAATGTCATATTACGTTAGACTGGCAATTTTAGTTTGAATACATTTTTAAGAACTTATTTTAAATATTTAACTACTTAATAATTTTAATATGATAATCATATAATACACAAATATATTTTAGGCACAATTTAAAGCTTTAATAACGATCACAAAATTTGTAAGTTTTTGTATCTGAACTGGTACAAATACAAGCCAAAAAGGGCTACGTCCAGTTTGTCTTTTAAAAGCAAACTGAGCATCGAATGTTTGCAGAATTTCGCAAAACATTCCTTGGCACAAATCATCGATATGCCTGGACCAATCGAAGTGTATTAACAGCAACAATAATAACAGCAGCCTACACTTTGGTGTACATATATATTTATTTTATTCTTATGCTTTTTTCCTGCCTCTTTTTGCTCTTTTCTTAGTGGCGGCCAAGGTTAGTCGCGATGCCTAAGTCGTCGTCGTCGTCGTCGTTGTTGTTGTTTGTGCTCGAAGCTCACTCTGCCGCATTTTAGCCGGTAATTGCTTGTGATGTATGATTTTGAGTTCTAGTTTTCTGGCCTGGCCTGGGAATATCTCACAGCTGGATAGACGGACAGACGGACGGACGGACAGACTGATGGTCGTTTTGCTAGCTGATTGCTGAGGATGCCTATATATGCGGGTGATGTATGTTATATAGCTACAGATATAGGTAAAGGCCATAGATATTGATTTGACAGTGGGTATCGATAATGATGAGACAGCTCTTGTTTTTGTTGTTGTTGCTGTTTTCGACCACTGTCACACTTTCTAAGCACTTTCACCCAATTAGGGCGATCAGTCATATATATATATGCCATACTTTAATATAGTGTACTCTGTTTGTTTTGTACTATCAAGGAACTGTTGATCTTATGCAAAAATGTAAGGCAACAACAACATGATGATGATGATGATGATGATGACAGTCTTTTGTTTTCACTTCTGCAGAAACAAAAGCCATAAAGGATAAATTGTGGATCGGTTTGGGGATTTGGGGATTCGGCTTGTGCCTTGTTTTAGCTTTGGCTTTGGCTTTTGCTTTTGTTAGGTAGCCGCATTTAAAACAGTCGGAGGCAATCGTTGAACTTTTGGCTTCGACAAGTGCACAGCGGGAGGGCGTCTTGGCCAGGCCAGGAAACAGCAACAGCAACAAAAACAGATACAAAAAAAAAGGAGGCTGTTGGCAATTTTGTTTTCATTTCGGCTAAATGGACTCGACTCAAGTCTCGACTCCAAAGAACTGAACACTGAACTGAAGTGAAGTGAAGTGGAGGCTGCTGCGATTATATCAAAGACAATCGTTTGAGTCCATTGTTTGGCCAAGACCCAATTGGGCCAAGTTTTCAAGCTTCTATCGCATGATTGATTGACTGAACAAATATTCTTCTTACAAATAATTTCTCTCTCTCTCTGTCTGTCTCTGGTCAGACTGACATGTGTTTGTGGTGCTTTTCATGCCATTTCGATACGGGCCTCATTTTTCTCGCCACAATTAAGAAGAAAGTTGGCGGCGGAGCAATTAGAAAACTCGCATCGATCAAATCGTTTACAGACTGAAACGTCATACGAGTATATATACAGAACCTGTCTCCGCTTCCCTTTCAGACGTTATAAAATTCTATAAAATACAAAAATCAGTCACAAACAATGTCCAAGCGCGCTGTCGAGGACGAGTTGCCACGGGATGCGCATGTGGTGCACGCCCTGAGGCGCGAACTCAACCGCAACACACGGCGCATTAGCCAGACATTCTGGCAGGAGTTCGAGCAGATTCGCAGTCAGCAGCGGGATCAGCTGGAGCAGGAGCGACGGAGTCGCGAGCGAATCACCACACTGATGAGGGACACGAATCTGGAGGGCCAACAACAGCTGGAGGCTCTCAGTCGCAGCATCAGCTCCCATGGCATCAATCCCGCCGCACCTTCGCCACGCATGCGTCGCGAGGTTCCTGCCTTAATGCCAGCCCCGGAGGAGGAGCAGCCACCAATGCCAAAGGAGAGCAAGTCCTCGCCTTTGCTAATGAGTAAAAACCGTCCAAAATCCACAAAATCCGTCTTGAAGCGTCGACAACCATCTGCGTCGGTGCAATTTCCGAGCTCGTTGCCGCCTCTGCCACGTGCCCCGCCCTCTTCCCGGGCGACCATAGTTGCGGGCCGAGCAGCGACCAGGTCAACGCCACACACTTCCAGGCTCAAGCTCAAGCTGGCCGATAAGCCAAAAATGTAAATGATTTGATAGTTCACTTGCAACCAGTCGCATTTTGCTTTGTGTTCACTGTACTTTTGTATGTTTGAGTGCACTGTGTGTAAACCAAATTCTCAATAGATACCACAAGTTATTAATTCATGATAAACAAAGTTTACACGTCGCAATATATTTAAACGGAATCGTCAATGGAAAATTGTGATATTGTTATATATGTTGTTCAAGTCCAAAAAATAAATAAAAGCAACTCTAATACATAAATTATATATATGGAAAATTAAAAAATATTTTTTATTTATTTATTAACTATTTTCTAGTGCTACAAGTAGGAGTAACTTTTAATTAGTGCTCTAGTCACACTGACAATATCTTAATATATCTCAGGATTATAATTTGCTTATCTAGTTGACATCTAGTTGGAAAACAAAAATAAATATTAATATAATTACAATTACAATTTTTATCATTACTATTATTATTTTTAATATAAATATTATTATTACTATTATTACAGTTTGTATCACTTACATACTTATCAATTATGTACTATTGTATAATATTTATAAACTAAATTCTCAATAAATATTGCAAGTTATTAGACAATATTTCATGATGTCAATGACAATATACTATAGATATAGTTTACACGTAAAAAAAATAGGAAAAGTAAGCATATAATATAGAATACAAGTTTCAAGATAGATTTAAAGCACATATCATACTTAAAACTTTAAGAATCGAAATTAAAAAAGTTAACATACTAAGTTAATTGTGACTAGTGCATTATTTCATAAGAAAATCCAAAGATGTAAGATAATAATATATAAATTTAATTAAGAATTAAACTCGTATAAATAAAATATCCATAAATCATATTGTAATTTAGGATTAATTCAAAGCTACAATAATATAAATAAAATAAACAAATAAATATATTTAAAACCCGAAATGCACACCCAAATAAATTTAACAGAAATGTTAACTCTTCAAATGCCCCAAAGCCGTACATTATAAAATACACCACTAAACAAATTGAAACTAAGTCAGAAAACAACTTGCAAATTAATTAACGGTACATGGCCCCCATACAAAGATGAAAGGAGACAGAAAGAGAGAGAGTGAGATAGAGAGAGACAGAATGAGAGGGAGACACGCACTCAGACACCTGAGAAATCAACTTTTGAATGTGGGCATGGCAAAAGCAAAGGCAAAGTCGTAATGTAGCCAAATGATTCTGATGTGGCCAGATTCCGCTGGTACTTTATAAATGCGATAAATCACGATAAGCAACAACAACATAATGAAAAACAACAAATCAACAAAATGTAACGTTATTCATCACAGGTGGTAAATTTAACTGACAACAAACGCGCGCCGATCCCCGAAACAGATCCGCACTTGGATCGTCGGATTCCGTTTGCCTCAAGAGACCTCAGCTCAATTCCGATACTTATGTATATGTATGTATATAATACTTAACACACAAATCGAACAACAATTTCTGGGTCAAAATAATTAATAAAAGCGAGCGACTTTTGTGCGCATGACTTGGCCAAAAAGCGAACTTTGTTTCGACGCCTGCTTTGGTGGCCAAAAACGCGATTTTGACAGGCCACAAAAAAGCGCGAGGAAGCGGCTTAATGGAGAACGTATAGGGTGAGGGAGGGGGACAGGGGAGAGGGGCAGGTGCAGTGGAAGCGGGGCAAGTGGCGGCAAAAGGCGGTCGCAGTTTTGTCGTCGCTTTGGCCAAGTTAAAAAAAAAATAATCAATCAAAATGTCTTAAGCAAATCACTCGCATTTCAACTACCAAAAACGTAAGAAAAATTACAGAGCAAGCCACTAACTGAGTACTCTTAGTAACTGAAAGAGCCGCAGAGCGTTTACACGATGTGCAGTTAACGAAATTGGGATTGTGAATTGTAAATGAAATATAAAATATACAAAGTGTAAAAAATATGAGGAATTACAAAATGAAAAAGAGAACAAAAATATCAATGTACTCAAAAATGCAAATCAGAAAGTGGATAAATATTTTAAGATATCATAATTAACTAAGTACTCTTAGTAACTGAAAGAAACTCAGAGCATTTTGAGGTATATTTAAACAGCAACGAGATGTTTTATTTTATAAAGGACCAAAGAAAAATAAATGAAAATGAACAAAGTTTACAAAACTTAAAATAACAATAAAAAAATAGCAATAAAATGAATATAACTAAAATAATGTAAGTAAATATAATATTCATAGATGCAGAACCAAAAAAGGACATTTTAAGAAAACATAGTATATAAAAGAATATTTTTTTGAGAATTCGGTGTTGTTGAGAGCAAAAGAAATATATAAAAAGAATAAATATCCGTAAAATAACTTATAAATCTTTTACCTTTACTTTTAAGATATTAGTTAATACTCCCTTCCTCCCATTGATCGCAATAAGGTGCATCGTGTAAACGTGGCATGAGACCAACTGAACTGACTCTCGACTGACTTGACTGACTGGCAAGTTTGTTTGGCAACTTGTGATGGACGTCGGTTGGCCAACAGTCACGATTTGCATGTGCGACAACTGTTGCCAGCAACAACAACAACAACAACAGCAGCAACAAATCGCGAGCACATTGAACTGTCATTGACACGGCAGCAACTTGGCTGGAAATGTTGGCTACGACGATCAGAAGAGAGACACCTGTAACAGAAGTTGAAAGGCAAAAGGCGAACGATGAATGCTTGGGTGGTGCAGCAGCAGCAGCAACTGTTGCTGATGGGTGCGGTAGCAGCAGCAGCCGCAGCAACAGCAACAACTGCAACAGTCGTCAGTTCCCAGTTTTGCCGGCCAATTACTGCAAACAAATTCGAATGCGAATGTGCATTGAAAATTGTGGCAAGGTTGGTAATTTAAGACTCACGCCGCGAGAGGCCAACAACAACAGCAACAGCAACAAAAACAAAAGACAAAATATATATAAAAAAAAAAATAAAAACTGAACTGAACCAAACTGAGAATCGAGAACCGTTTCTTTTGTCGCCAGCGAGTGTTTTGTTGTTGTTGTTGCTGTTGTTGTTGTGGTTGCTGGTGATTGAATTGCTGATTTAACGGTTGCTGTTGTCAAATTAATGACATTCATTCAATTCATACCATTGGCAAACGCAAACGTGGCCAAAACGTGGCTCAAACGGTAGTTTTTATTGCACTGGCAAATTGCAATCGCTGGAAATGAAAAAAAAGAATAAAAATAACAGCGCGTGTTATTATGATTGTTGTTGCTGGTGTTGCAATTGTTGTTATTGCTGCTGTTGTCATTGTCATTGCTGCTGTTATTAATGTAGTTATTAAATATTTACAACTGCCGCCGCATAAAGCGTGCCAATTCAGTGGGTGCAGTGGTGCAGTGGTTCAGTGGTGCACCTGGTGGGTCAAATCGGGATGTCAAAGTGCAAAAGTTTAGCACAAACTTCTTGTCATTATTATGCAGTTTGTTTTGCTTCCTCTCGCTTCGTTTCTTTCCCCTTCGTCCAAATACGAAACCAACCAAAGTGAAAGGCAACTCTACAAACATAAATCTATTGACTCTACCTTAGAATTCACGTTAGTTTCGTTCTCGCCTAATTAATGACTGCTTTATATAATTTAATTAGTTGTTAATGATTTTGGCTGATTGGCCAGCACACGGCATCGACGGTACTAAGTAGGTCCATGAATCAAATGCTAAGTGAGTGTCGCCTGACTCGCAGATAGAGTATTGTGTTTTTGGGTGGGCTTGGCAGATGTCAGGGTTGCCGCCTTGTGCCCAGATATCCAATCGCTAACATGGCGCTAACAAATGGATTAATTCGTGACTTTGGCGATACCAACTAATGGCACACTCAAATTATTTCTAGCTAAAAGCTAGACCTAAATAAGCAATTAAATTAAATTAGATAATTTGCACTAGTTTTTTATCGAATAGAAAAATTGTGGATACCACAAATGTATTTTGTAAGTATTTCTCACATTTATTATTGATAAACTTTAGTGATTATAATCAAAAATTATCGATTGATTGATGGCAAATTAATATTATTGTTTAAGGCCATGATCAATTATTTTAGATTAATAAAAAGAATTTTAATGTAAATATAAGTTGTTTATAATTTCTGTGTAATGTTTTAAACTAAATTTTAAAAGATTAAAAATATCATTAATTAAATTATTCAAAAATTTTTAAATAATATTAGGAACTTGTTTCCAAGATACCCTAAATATCAGTCCCCAATCGAACGTAACTTATCAAAGAATCAATTTAATTTAATTTTGTAATTTATTATTCATATTAATTTTGAACTCTGTTTCTCCTATAGAGTATTTGTTCTTATTCCTTTCAGAAGACACCAAAAAATCTGTCTCCAATTTAAGGCCAAATTGAACATGGCATGTCTAGACAAAATGCTTGTTGTTCTTTCAATTTCAAATGGCCAAAAAAAAAATAATAATAAAACAAAATCAAAATCCAAATACACAACAGCGCTTACACGTTGCAACTTTACAATATTGTGGCATGATTTGCACATTCAGAATGCGTAAAGTGGTCGATTAATAATATTTAGAGAACAGTTAAATTTTGTACAACTTATGCCAGCATTGGTTCAAGATTGCATGACTAGAATGCGAATCAGTTTCAATGTTTTTACATATTCTTTTAGGCGCCATAAATTAAAGTTGAGAGGCGTTTTATCGACCATCGATTTTCTCGCCAATTAGTCAAAGCTTATGGGGGCGTAAGCGGGCTTAACTAACGCTGGAATTGGAAATGGTATTGGAAATGGAATTTCAACGCCAGATGTGCCAATGATAGCGACTCATTCGATAGGTGATAAGGTGGATCCACAATGTCGCCAGCCGGTGGCTTAAGTGCTGGCAATGGCAACCCAGCGACCTGCCAATGTTTGATTGATTTTATGCAGTAAATCTCCTACTCAGACTGGAAAAAAAACTATTTATTATAATTACAGTGTTGGATTTTATGTTTCTAGAATTATGATGCGTTTGTTTTTCGTCCTTTTATTTTAATATTTTATAACAGGGACCGCAAATAAGAGTTCTGAGAAACTGGATAAACTTTTATTTTCGATTTTTATTTAAAAATTAAAGAATATAATTTATTTTTCAATTGTTATATTCAAAAGTTTTTTTAAAAATTGAAAAACAATTTTTATTTTAGCAATTGATAATAAAAGTTATTTTTCAATTTTTATTATAAAAATTGAAAATAAAATTTTTTTTAAATATTTTTTATAAAAATTGAAAATAAAAATTATTCTTTAATTTTTGTTATAAAAGTTGAAAAATAAAAATTGAATGCAAATATCTCTTGAACTGGAAGGTGTATTTCATTCACAAGGGGGTGGTGAGGGGTGGGAGGGTAACGTCGCTCCGACTCTTCTTGGCTATGACTTTGTACATATATACATACATGTCACTGTTGGAAATACGCCTTCCAATTCAAAAAACATTTACAGTCAATTTTTATTTTTCAACTTTTCTAATGAAAATTGAAAAATATTTTTTATTTTCAATTTTTATGATAAAAATTGAAAATCAACTTTTATTTTCAATTGCTAAAATAAAAATTGAAAATAAGAGTTAAATTATAATTTTTTAATAAAAATTGAAATTTAATTATTATTTTATAACAAGAGTTATCATTTAATTTTTTGATAAAAATCAACAAGTAACTTTTATTTAAGAAATTATATTTGAAAAATTATAATGGTTACCTGTTATAGAATTTAAAATAATTTATGTGTATTATTATTGTACTCATTATCTATGTCTAATTAAAAATATTAAACTATATTTAATTACCCCAACAATTAACAGGAATGAAAAGTCAATGACATTGGCACACGCAAAAATCAGGAAAAAATAAAAGAAGAGGAAGTCAAGAAGTTGAGAGTCCGGCTGATGTTGATGTTGATGTGACGTTGCCCGGTAACTCAATATTTAAGCACTTACACGTTAATTTAGGCACATTAATTGAATTAATAAACCATGTTGGACATTGTGTGCGGTCTCCTGTTTCCCTTTCCCTTTCCCCTGTCCACTCCACATTCCCTCCGAGAACAAGCTCCTTTTCATATTTCATTAATTTATGCACGGAACGCGGCTCAATGAACCACGAAAACAAGCAAAACGGACCAAGACACCGCCGAGTAGAAACCACCGATACAATTGGCCCCAAAAATTTGAATTTACAAGCACGTAACGCGCCTTGAACTCCCCTTCCCGATCCCGTTCTTCCCCTTCTGCCCCTCTTCCCACTGAGCTGATTGGTTTACATTTGGCGCTGCTTTTTGGGATTCCTTTCGGTTTTTTCTTTCGTTTCTTTTCAATATTCGTCGCTCTCTCGCTTGCAAATTAGAACAAGCCAAATGTGGTACCAATATTACAACCCAAAATTTGGCGGCATCCGTGACGAGGCTGAGCAAAATAATTGTTGTTGCTGCTGTTGTTGTTGCCCATGTTGTGCCCTGTGATAACCTGCGGCAAGTGTCCACCACAAGTGAGCGACGCTTTGTTGGTTAGCCAAGGTGCGTAAATACGATTTTCATTTACACCTTTCATGGGCCAACCTCTCGGTGGTAGCGCTGCAAGGGCTGTGTTTGAAGAAGCCGAATCGATTCTGGAATTTCACATGGAATTCAAATATTTCAACAGCAAATTCCAAAGAGCAGAAATTGCATGGAAACGTTGTCGGATGAAAAGGTTATGGGAAAACGAGATAAAGAGTTATATAAAAATGTAGATACTCTAATAAGGGGATCTAAAATTTTAAATTCTAAAAAAAGATTAGGGACGATTAAAAATATAACAAATTTTATATGAAATTAATACAAAATTTAATGTAAGGAATCAATCTAAGAATTTAACAAAGTTCATTGTGGGAATGTCATGTAACGAATTAATTTAAAAATTTTTGTTTTTTTTGCTTTTTGTCACTGATGCTTCAGTAAAAAGATCATGTAGTCATGAATTTAAAACGTTTACGGACGGACTAAACAGAATACAACAATTTCAACTTTCAAGTGAAAATAATATGGTAAGAATATTATGAAAATGTTTTTGGAAATATTAGTTTAAAATTCAAAAAGTTTAGAAAAATACAACAGACTCAACATCATACCTGTTAAACTTCAATTAGAATTACTAATCAATTAGATTATTTTTGGAAATAATCGTAGTGTATATGTAATTCACTGTTGATAAATTTGAAAAATTGTATATAAGGATTACGATTACAAAAAATCAGAAATAATCTAAAATTTTGCAAATATTCAAAAATAATCAGAAAAGTCAAAAATAATTCTTCTGAATTTTTCGGATTATTTTATTATATTTGTTTGAAAATAATCAAACAGCCTACTTTGATTGTAAAAATTTAAAATAATTTAATTTTACCAAATAGTCATAAATAATAAAAAAAATGATCAAAAATAATCCGAAATAATCAGAAAAAAATCTTAAATAATCCGAATACTCAAAAAGATTATTTTTGATTTTTTCTGATTATTTTTGAATAGTTGTAATAATTTCAGATTATTTTTGATTTTTTGTAATCGTAATCATTCAATAATTGGGCAAAATCGAAAATAATCGTAATTTAATCACTAGTTCGACTTTTAAACAAAAAAAAATCTAATTACTATTGATTATGATTACTAGTCAGTATTTAACAGGTATGCTCAACATATAAATGTAGCCAAACTTAAATGAGAACAACGCTCTCCACACCTTCTGTAGTAATTTATTAAGTTAAATTGTTAGCCTGGTTGGGAATTTAACATTTAAATGTTGGCATTTTCTGTTGCCATTTCTCCCTTAGGGCTCGTGCACACTTTACTTTCAACAATCACTTGCCCGTGTATCTGTCTGTCTGTCTGTTTGTCTGTCTGTTTGTCTGTCTGTTTGTCTGTCTGTTAGTCTGTCTTTAAGCCATTTCGATATCCTTTAAGCCATAACAATGCACCGACTCGTGCCATGGCAGCGACTTACATAAGGGTCCAAAATCAAAATGTGCACATGATTTATTGTCATTTTGAGTTTCGAGAATTTGCAAAAAGGCAAAGGTAATAAATTGTATGATTATTGTGGACTTTCTGTTAACCCACCGCTCCCCTTTCCGCCCCCTTTTTTCCCCTTTCTTCCGCCTCTTCAACTGTTTTTCTCCATGTGTTTTTTTGTATTTTTTAAGAAAGCAGGTACAACAAACAATTCAGGGAGGGAGAAAGGGGGAGGCAGAAGGGGCAGAGTTGGCATCCAGTTAACTTCATTCGCTCGTGGTCAGGTCAAGGGTTAAAATGTGGGAGTCACGATTCTGTGTGCGGCTAGCGATTTAAGCTCAATACGCGCTCTGTGGACTCTCGACTGAGTCTCTCGCATGAAATGAAGTTACCAAAAAATCAAAAATACTCGCTAAGTACCGTTTGATACACACACACACACACATATACACACACACACACATTAGTCGACCTCTGCCTACAACTTTAACTGCAACTTCGAGGCTTTATCAATAAATTATTGAGCCATTATTGTTATTACAATTTCTTTATAATGTTGGCAGCGTGCGCTGCAAGTTTTTCCATTACAGCCCGTTGTTGTTGTTGACCATTAGCGTGTAGTTGCTGGCCGCCAACGGGGCCGTGGCTTCCACCTCAACCTCAACCTCAACTCAAGTCCCAGTCGCAGTCGACTCCAGCCTCAGCCTCATCATGTGCACAATGGAGAGCAGGTCGCGGTCATTGCAAAGTCTTTGGAGTTGGCCCAAAGTCGCCGCCGTTATGGCCATGGCAGGTTCATGACAAATGCATTAGAGCTTCAAACAATTTCTTCGTCGTTCTATGGCGGCTTTTTATCTACTCCTCTCGCTTCTCGTTTCTCTTTTCTCTTACAATTTTTATTGTTATTTTATGAATATTGTAAATGATTTAATGAGCTTTAATTGAGCTAAGCCAAAAGTAGAAAAAAGAAAATTATAAATTTAATGAGTTTAATTGATAGGAATAGACGCAGCTGAATCAAAAGATGTAAAAGAGCGGAGAAAGCCAAACACTTTGTTTATGACTTGGCCTGGAATTGGAAGTAAAATTGGAATTGGAATTCCTTTCAAGGGGGGCCCTTTGTCTGGGCCTAAACTGTCAGAAACCGTTGCACCGGCCACTGATAACAGGCACGCGCCCCGCAAATCAAAGAATTGGCACAACACGGCTCGTAACTCAGGCCAATGAATCATGCAACAGGTTAAGACACAATGGTGAGACGAGGGGAGAACAGGGGACAGGAAAACGCAATCACAACACTGCCACAAGTTGACCATTGATCTTTTGGCCAAAAACAAAACACACCAGCAGATGCAGAAACTGAACTGAACTGAAACTGACTAACTGACTCTCTGTCTGTCCTTATGTCTGTCTCAGAACAACGTGTGGGCCATAATCAAAAACGTGTTGTTGGCTTTTGACATTTTTTTTTCTTTGCGCGAATGTTTTGCATGTTAACATTTTATTAGTCATAACAACGACAACAAGAACAACAGCAAGAGACAAACAACTCGAACAACAACAACAACAACAAAGCAACAAACGCAGTCGCAAATTCAGCTCAGAGATCTGCCGCAGGGCTTCATAATGGGTTAAAGCTCAGTTAAGGCTTTTAAATGGCGCACTTGGCCAGGATCATAATAACCAAGTCGTGGCCAACAAAAAAATGCATTACTTGGCTAATGAATATATGTAGTACATGATATACAAGCGCATTTCCTTATTAGCCAGCTAAAAATCTAAAATGTTGATGAAACAGAAAATTTAATTTAATGAAATAAACATTTTCTTAGATGAGAAAAATTCTTTTAATGGAGAAGAACATAAGGAAAAAAATGTATTAATACTTTTGTAACATTCACAACTTGCTTAATTAATTTAAAGTTTATTTGTTTTAATTGAAAATTTTCATAATTATTACGATACTTTTGTATTTTTAATGTTATTTTATGTTTAATTGTATAGATAAACCAATCAAACTGTCTATTAAATATTAAAATGCTTCTCGTAATCAAGAACATATTTTTTTTAGAATATTCCAAAGTCTAGAATGTTTTTGATAATACAAAAATTTTCTATGGTAAGGAAAATTCTTTTAATCAAGTAGAATTTGTGATAAAGACACTTTTTTGTATTAATTTTTTTTAATTAAAATAATAATTTTTTTTAACAAAATTTTTATTTTTTTATTTCTGTGAAACTCTGTAAACTAATTAAATCGCCTTCTAAAATCTAAAATGCCACCTTTAATCAACTTCAGTTACACCTACATATTTTCATTAGAATATCCCAAATCAGATTTTTGTAATTGTAATAGATTTTCTTGGAAAACACAAACTGTTCTATCATGATTTCCAATCAAGCGTGTTATCCCCGAGCAAGTCAATCAAGATTCCGCAAAAGCTTTTTTAATGGACTTGTCAATGGCCAATGCCAGCCATTAATTATATTTAAGCTGATTTTCAGTCAAATAAACAGAGAGATAGAGAGAAAAAATAAAAAAAAAAACGGTACCGTTGACAAATGCTCAAACAACAATAAAAACAACAACAACAATGAAACACGTCACTCATTTTAACCTGTTGCACATGCGGCAGTAAGAAAACACACCTTATAAACAAATGATCCAATTGTCTTCTGCATGACTTAATAATTTCAGTTGTTGTTCGCTTGAAACAAATTTTTCAAATGAAACCCTTGGATATCAAATATAAAATACAACAAAACAAAACAAAACAACAAAAATATTATGCGTGACGAAATCTTTTTGATGTGGGAAATGTCGCTTTGAGTTCAACCGACAAGTGTGTGTCCAGCAGCTACAACAACAACTATGACAACAACTACAACAACAACTAAAACAACAACAAATGCTGGAGAACATGAGACGCTAACGTTGCGCATGTCGCTGGGATTAGCCTGAAAGCATTTTCTCAATTTTTGATTTTAATCCTTTTTTTTTTTTGTTGTATTTATGGGTATTTTTTTTTTCTCTCCGATTTCTTGTTCATCTGGCAGCGAATTTCTAGTTTCGTAAATATATTTTTTTAAATGTTGTTTTGGGTTTTTGTTAATTGGCGGCGACATGTGTTGTAGATAGGATAGTTTTGACTTGTTGTTTGTGTGACCATTTGATGTTGTTGTTGTTGTTGTTGTGCTGGTCACTCGAGTGTGCTCAAGTGTGTGTGTGTTTGAGGAAGTTTCTAGCTTGGGGATTTATTTATTGCGGTACAAGATCAAAAACCTGAGAGCTTTGTAGACATTTTTCAAAAAATGGGAGTATGTCGGCTTTTTGGCCGAGAATCGCTTTGAATTGAACGAACGACAACAACGGATTTGGACCCTGTTGATGGCAAGCCGACAAGTGATGGGAAACTGTCCATTTGGGGATTATATTTTATTTGATGCATAATTGTGTCACAGTCCAAACTCCGAATCGGACAATCCCTTTCAGCTTTCTCGTTGACTGGCCAAAGTTCACAAAAACTGAACCTGTTTGCCCATTTCCCAAGCCAATGCAATAATAATCAAATAATCGAATAGTCGTTAGGCCAAGAGTAACAAATTTACTGCAACGTGCAACAAATTAAAACATCATAAAAATCAAAGGCAGATCCAACAACAAATGGCAAAATGCCGCCAAAAACAAAAAAAGGAAGATGCAAACAGAAGTTGAGACTGCGGCCACAAATTAGACACCGCCTACCAAAAAAAGTGGCAAACAACCAAACAACTAACTAACTAACTAACCCAACACAACCTCAGACAGAGCCTAATGATGACCTTTTCACTGCGGCACGACAACTTAAGGTCATAAACAATCAAAAGCCGCTCCAAGTGCTTCCAAGTCCAGCTTTTGGTGGCAATTGCTGTTTAGGCCATTGCCGATGCCGATCGGCTTGCAGCTTCATCTGTTGTTGTTGCTGTTCCTTGTGGTGGCTACCAGCCAACGCTAATAGTTAATAATAATTATTATTTCATTTCTGGCAGAGCGCAACTCCCACCAGCTGACACCAACTGAAAGCCAGGCCAAAAACAATAAGCTTCCAAGTCCAAACTAACACTCCATATTGTTCACCATGGTCAAATTAGTCGAGGGAATGCGCTTAAAACTGTGAGCCTGGGAAATGTAAAGGGAAAATTATTCTAGAGAATGTTATTAGGATAATACAACAATACATAAAATTGTCAAAATTTTACTAAGCGTTACCAATATTAATATTTATTTTTTTTCTAATTTTATCATTACCCGAACCGGAAATAAGTATTGAAGATTTTTAACAAACATTTATCTGTGTGTGAAACTTTCTTTAAATTCTAGAAAATTTCCTTAATTTCTTATAAAATTTCAAGAATTAAAAAACGGTGTCAAACTGTTAATTTCATTACATTTAAAGCTATCTAGAAATTATACTCTTTCTACTTAAATTATTACGACTATGAACTTTCGTTATAAGACTTTATTTCACTGTATTTAAAACTTCTGCAACTTTAGCAAAGGTCAAGAAGTTTTTCTATTAAAGAAGAATATTTTCTCAATTTTTTTAAAGCAAACATATACAAATTTTTAAACAATTTATTTAAAATTATTCATTGAATTATATTCTTATCATCAATTCGCACTTTATTGAATCATTAGGACTTTGAACATGTTCGAATAAGGGATTATCAGTGAACAATTTTGTTTATTCAAGAATTATTTTAAAAGATTATTTAAAAAATTAATATTGTCTGAAATAATTTATTAAAGTTAATTATTATCATAAGATGCCCGAATTTTCAGTGAACTTTAAAAGACTAAGAGTTTAGTATTATTAAAATTTGTTTAATCAAAATAATTGCAATCATAAAATCCCTCGAATTCACACAACTGTGAATTTAATATTATTTAAAATTATTTATTAAAATTAATTCTTTTTATAAGATCTTTCAAATTTTTACTGAACTTTGAAGGACTGTGAAATTAATATTATTTATAAAAAATAATTCTTATCATAAGAAGCCTCAAATTTTAAGTGAACATTGAAGGACTGTGAATTTAATATTATTTTAAATTATTTATTAAAATTAGTTCTTATCATAAGTTGCCTCGAATTTTTAGTGAACTTTGAAGGACTCTAATTCCACAGTGCTCTCGAATCGGATGGCAGACAACGGTAACATGGCGTGTTTGTTTATTGCGCATGCGCGCCAGTCAGCAATCGCACCATTTGAGATCTGGCAGAGCGGCAGCTGGAGTTGGACTTGGACTCCGAGTTGGAGTTGGACTCGGAGTTGGAGATGGAGTTGGAGTTGCCAGAGAGTAGCGTCGGCGTCGGCGTTGGCTCATTACTTTAGCCCACTTAGCTGTGGCGGAGCATCGGCAAGTCAGGATCAACAAAAAACAAAAAAAAGTAGGCAGATTCCCTTCCCTTCCCTTTGACACACACACCTCGACTCGAGTCGCCTCCGCTCTCACGCGATAGTTATCCTAATGGATCCGACTTTCGTTAGAGACTTTTTTTTTTTTTTTGGCTGTGTACTTTTTTGGCGGGCACATCTATCAGGCCTGGGCAACGTTCAGCTCGGCTCAGCTCGGCTCGTTTTTGGAGTGAGTTGAGTTTTAAGTGAGATGTTGGTAATAAAGCCGCAATTTGTTAAGTTTAAGTTTCAGGCAGCGGCGCTCATTTAGCTACCTCATTGGCGGCTCTGTTCGCTCGTTTGCCACAAGATTCGTGATTGCTGTTAGTTGTTGCTGTTGTTGTAAGTTTGCTACATGAGCAGACAGTTTGTATACTTTTTTTAGTTTTTGGCCAATTCATGTCCTGCACACACATCGCAGCCAGAAATCGCATACAGCAAAGGGAGTCAAGATTACATGCAAACAATCCATTGTTCTAGTCGCAGAGATGAGAGAAGTGAGCAAGGAGAAGAAGCAGGAGAAGAGAAGATGCCAACAACAAGTGCACAGTAGCCAAACTCCATAAACAAATGGCCATAAACGTGGCAAACGCGAAATGTGGGAAAAACGACGCGATCGAGGCTCGTTGACCACATGGATGGAAGATGTGGACATTAACACCCAAGACAACTGAAAAGAACACAACACAACACAACAGAACAGAACAGAATACAACACAGAGCGGCAAGGATTCTCAACGATTATGACATAAGCTGCACGTTCTGCATTCCAATACAAATACAAATAATATGAGTATATATATATGTACATATGTATGTTTGTGTGTTTGCGGATTTCGCATCTGAGAAATTGACACTTTACAACGTACAACCCATAAACGTGACCCAACGCCGCATTATTTGCATAAGCAGCCACTGAGAATGGCCAAAAAGCATATTTTGTGAGCGACCGACGAAGCTTAAATACCCTGTAAAAACAACTCTGATAACAAACGTCTTTATATCTCTCGAAATTTGACTTTTATATTGAATTTTTCTATTAATTTAAATACTTAAAAGCTTACAAATTTATTTATTTTAGACTTGATGTAATAATGAAGAATATATAATGGAATATACAAAAAATAAACCAAATCACTTTTTGAAAAACTTTTTAAAATATTGCTATACAAATTCGTAATAAATAAATATATGTATGTTTTTATTATTTGACATTGGGGTAATTTTTCTATGTTCACCTTAAAATTGTAAATTAAGGAATAAAATAATACATATATTGTATAAATTTAAAAATTAATTAAATTAATATAATAATTAATTAATTTATTAATTTCAAAATAAATTCAATTAATAAAATAATTAATTTAATAAAATAAAATATATATTGTGGAAATATAAAATTTAAAAAATAATATTTTCATCTTCTAATTACCAATCAGAAAAGTTACATTTATTAATAATAATTTCATTATATTATAATAATAATAGTAATATTATAATAATAATTAATAAATGTGTTTGATATTTGATTAATGTTACAAAGCGTACGATGAACTGCAAATACCCTTTACTTTGTATGTGCCTATAAAAAGATGCGTTATGCCAGCTACCAAACAAGAGTTTAAGGACACAGGCACGATCCAAAGCAACAAAAAAACAGAAAAAGAAAATGAAAAAACAAACATTCTTTGTAATGCGCAATGCGAAACAACAATAAAAATATGAAGCTACCAACGCGATCGCTCCAAAGTCGTGTAAAGTCAATGTTAATGTCGATGCCTCTGTCTCTGTCTCTCTCTGTTTGTCTCTCTCTGTGTCTCTGTTTTGGCCAATGCATTTTCCTATTGTTCCACGCCAAGGAGTCTGGGAGTCGGAGTCAGAGTTGGAGTTGGAATCGAATTGAATCGGAGGAATCGCTGGAATCGGTGGAGTTACAGGGAGGCAAAGTCATAGAGCCAGGCACTGAAAATTATTGGCTCTGCGTGCGGAGAAAGTGCACGTTTTGCTTGTTAAAAAGCACGAATTGTAATGAAAACAACCTGTTAATCTAAATATCTCACTCGATTGTAGTTGTTTGTGTTGCAGTGTCGTTGTTGTTGTTGTTGTATCTGGCAAACAACTATTATTATATATAGTCTAGTCGTGTATGGTAACTAACTGTGCCTGCATATTTGCCCAGTTAAACTGCCAATAACCAAACAAATGGCAACGTCTTTGCGGCGCTGCCAGATCTTATTAAAATATCATAACAGCGCACGAATCAAGCGTGACGCTCTGACCTATGGATGGATGGGGGAAAGCGGGGAAAAGGGGAACAATTGGGGCTAAAATGTGGTAAATGGCCTCTTGGGCGCTGCACTGCCAAAGTTATTTGTACCTGTCAACTTGACCCCCAGCAAATGTAAAATAGTTTCACTTTGTCATGAATAAGTGCATTTTAATGCACTGCAATAAATGTTCATTTACCTTGCCAAATTGCTGGGACATCAACTCCAAGCACTCACACTTATTGCATCGATTTTTCAGTCAACAGCAATAAAATTATTTAATAAAATAAATATATAAATAAATAAGAGACGCAAACTTCTTGATCAAGCATGGAACATACATAGTTCATCAAAAGTAATGTAAATAAATATGAAAAATTAAAAATTAAAATTAAGAAAAATGAATTAACCAAATATAATACAAATTAATTAATAGAAATAAATGTGAATTGTTAAACATGCATTTTAAAGATTTGAAAAACATTTTAGCATATATCATTGAAGAGTTTTAAAGCTTCAATTGCATATTTTAAAATATTAAATCCAAATCAAACTTCTTAAGATTCTTAATCAAGCAAAAGTAGTTAAACCAAATATATGTAATAAATTAATTAATTAATTAACAAAATTAAATGTGAATTAGCATGGTTCGAGGTTGGAACGAAGTCATTTTTGTTTAACATAAATGCTATTGATTTAAAGTTTTGAAAAACATTTTAAAATATCTCCTTGACGAGCTTTAAAGCTTTAATTACATAATTGAAAATAATAAACTAAATCAATATTCGAGTTTTATTTATTTTCGATAATAAATAAGTTATTAGAATTATCTCAACAAATTTTAAGCAACTTAATAAATGCAATCAAGTCATTCAGCGTTTAAGCCAAACGTGCTGCAATTGCCAATTGGTAACAAATTAACAGTTTTATTTATTTTTAATTCTGTAGAACTTATATTTGGTAAATCGAGGTCTTCTGAATCAATGGGTTTTAAAGTGATTCAAAGCGTTAATGAGGCGACAAAGCTGCAGCTAATTGAGACAACTGGATCAGAGATGATTCACAATATGCTCCACATTCTCACACCAAGGCAGCTTCTTTTTCTCCCCTTCTCTCTTCCACTCGCTCTCTCTCTGTCTCTCTCACTTAGTGATTAAAACGCTACCGAAAAGCAGACTCCTGTGTTTTTGCCTCACCCCACGTTGCCCCTGGCCAACGCAATTATTATTGCCATGTCATAGTTGGAAAGTGAAGTGCCAGACAGTGCCTGCTACACTGACTACCAATTATATGCATACATGCATTTGTATTGGTATGTATATTACACTCTTTTTCCCATACAGTGGCATTCAAACAATATCGAAATCTCTCTAATGAAGTTGAAGATCGGTCGGCTACTGTCAGCGTTTGTAATTGTGGGGAGAAATCAAAGCAATTGCAGGGCAGACAGTCCAGTTCAGTTCAGTCCAGACTCTAAGCCATGGCCAACAACAACAACAAGAACAGCAACAACAACAACAACACCGCACTTGAGCCCGTGCGCCTGAAGCAATCAACTTTGGAGTCGAACTCCAAGTTGGAGACGGACTTGAAGTGCACTCAACGGTGCGAGAATCTCTCGATGCGCAGCAGGTTGACGTTGAAATTGTCTTTGAAATTTAAATGTGGTATGAGCAAACAGAATTTAGAGCAGGAGGGCAGCGGACACACGACTGCAAAGGCAATTAATCATAGAAATTTCTGGGGCACAAATTGCCAAATAATTGCAGAATATACATTTTTTGTACAGTTTGTATTTTTACTTTCAAAAATATGTCGAAAATCTAAAGCTGAAAACGTAAATCGCTCATTGCCAAGTGAGATTTATGGCTTGATTATTTGCTTATGATGGCCCGGCCCCGTTCAGGCCAATTGGCCAGCGTTTAGGCCAAAAACTAAGGCAATCATTTTATTGTTATATGCTCTTTGATTACAGAAAGTTCACAACGAATGTGTAATGGACATTTTGAGTTTTAATATACACTTGAAATTTCTAATTTGAAAATTATAAATGTTAATTATTAATTTTTGTATATATTCAAAATTGTGGCTCATTAAGTTTAGTATTATTGAAAAATATTTATAATTATCAATAAAATAAAAGCATACAAAAAGAGAACAACATTTCAAATTCCTCATTCATTCTTTAATTGAAGAACTTATGATTTATTCATCTTATTTAAATATTATTATTATAATAAAAAAAATATAAATATTTTATTAAATTCAGTATTTAATTTTAATTTTCTATATTTAAATTTTTAATTGTGTTGTACAGTTTACAATTAAGTTTATGATGAATTCAACTTATTTAGATATTATCATTATTAATATATAAATATTTTATTAAATGCTGTATCTAATTTAAATTTTCTAAATTTAAATTTTTAAATGTATTGTACATTTTACAATTAAAATAATGAATTATTCAATTTATTTAAATATTATTGTTTTAATAAAATGTGAACAGTTTAATAAATGAAATATAAAATTAAAATCATCCATTATTTCAATTAGTTTCTTACTATTATTTTCTGTATTCCAATTAAACTTGTATTGTAAATTTTACAATTAAATTTATAATTTATTCATTTTATTTAAGTATTATTATTTTAATAAAATATAAATATTTTATAAAGTTCTGTATTTAATTTTAATTTTCTATATTTAAATTTTTAATTGTATTGTACATTTTACAACTAAGTTTTTGAATTATTCAACTTATTTAAATGTTATTTTAATAAAATTTGAACAGTTTAATAAATGAAATTCGTTTTTTATTGTTATTTTCTGTATTCCAATCAAACTTGTATTGTAAATTTTACCATTAAATTTATAATTTATTCATTTTATTTTAGTATTATTATTTTTATATAAAGGTTCTCACTGTTAGTGTATTTTAAATTCGTTTTCTTGTTAAATGCAGCGTTTTTAACATGTTTTTTTTCCACGTGGCATTCGAGCAATGGCAACTTTAATTGGACTTATCGTGAAGTCTGGACTCCAACTCTGTCTCTGTCTCTGTCTCTAACTTTAACTCTAACTCCAACTCCGAGTTGGATCAGCGTCCAGGCACTTCAGCAGCTTTCTTTTATGGCCGCTTGATAAGTATAATGACTATAGTGTGTGTGTGCTGAGGGGGAGAAGAGTTGGAGCACAGATCGCTTCGCTTTGAATTTATCACCCACTCAAATGCATTTTTCCATAGCTAGATGGCCAGATGACGTTGAGGTCCAGTTGAGACTGGAGTGGAGTAGAGTGGAGTAGAGCCATGTACCTGCCACGGTCAAAGCAATAATTCAATAAATCTATTGCACAAATCCATGCGTTATTGGCAATATGATGATGAGGCTGACTGCCTCGGATCGACGATCAACGACGATCAGCGAACATCGTTGACTTGCATTATGCAGAAACTGTCGGCCAAGAACTTGAACTCCAACTTGACTTTGACTAAAGTCCATCAAGTGGAAGTGGAGTTGGCCTGTGGCCAACCGCAAACTCAAACTCAAACTGAAACTCCAACTGAAACTCCAACTGAAACTCAAACTATGCCCGGTTTGTTTTTATTATATTTAGCAGAGAGCATAATAATTCTTTGCAGCCTCAAGTTGATAACGTTTTCAGTTTGCATGGCCAATGATACACGGCTACAACGAACTGAGCAGAACTCCATGTTCAGCTGCAGATGAAGGAAGTGAAGCTGGAGGTGGAGATGGAGGTGGAGATGGAGGTTGTTTGCCTGAAGTGGAGTGGAAGTTCAAGTCGCAGTCGAATGCAAATTTGTTGCAACATATTGGCGTCGCTGAGTTGCTTCAGAAGTGCGCATCAAATAGAAGCAGCCCACTCGACTACCCTTTTCATACCCTGTAATCATAAAACACACGGTGAGCATAAGCAACTGCGCTTTCTACATATCAATCATTGATGTGAAAGTCCAAAAAACTTGTTAATCTTTATTGAGATATATTGATGATCAAATAAACGAATTGATCTCTTTTAAAGCTTATTATTAAAATAAAAATAAAATTAATTTTTAAGGCAGATTTGTTCAATTTAATCCGATATCTGAACATCTTTAAGAACTAGTCGACAAAATATAAAAGAGTTATTTCTAAATACCATTAAGTGGTTAAAGGTATATGTAAACTGATCAGAAAAAATATTAGTTCAAAGTGGAGAGACTTTAAAAATATTCCATGGCTCAAAAAATATAAAAAAAATCTATGCGTTTATTCTAAAAATATAAATTTTTCAACAAAAACAAATATATAATTTTAAGAAAAATCTTAATACAGTAAAATAGGATATCTTGTGGTCTATCAGACAATCTTCTAAAGTTCAGTCGTAGGCTAGACAGAATTCCCGAATGCTCAACGAAATGAAATATTATTCATGGCTTTGGCAACTTGTTGCAGCAGCAGCAGAGTTTACTGTAGCAAAATCTGCATATGAAAAATTATTATTGTAATCCATTTGGCTTTTATTCTTTGCCTCTTCCTCTTCCTCCTTCCACACTTTTCGAATTGGTTTGCTGGGCTGGCGTCTTTGGGGTCCGGAAATTATGCAGCATTTTGTTTTTGCTCCAAACTAAGCCAAAACTTGAGTTAACCGAGCACCGAACCGTTCCGCCCCCGAAAGAAAGGCGTCAGGAGATTTATGTTTTGCTGTAAAGTTTTGAAGATTTGCGCGCTATTTTTTATCTTTTATTTTAAATTTATTTTGTATTTTTCGTTCTGATTCTGCGTCGTCCGTTGGCGTTTAACTGACTGTCTATCTGGTCTGTCGGGACTTTTGTGGCTTTTGTTGCTTGTGGGGGCTTAGAAAATTTGTACAACATGCGCTCGGTGTTTCCCATAACTCAGCATTGTCTACTTGTTGTTGTTGTTGTTCTTCTTCAGCCTCGTTGTTGTTGTTGTTGTCTGTGGCTCTTGGCGGCCTTTTGGTGTTGAAATCATTTGTAGTGCAAATTTTGCCCCTTTGCCCGCTTGATATATGAGGCAAGTGTGAAAATATATTTGATCAAATAGCAAACTATTTTTCCAAATTGGCCCAGGAGAGAGGTGAGATTTATGGCATTAACGCTTAGAAAGGAACTTGACGTCTATACTCCCGGCAGGTTTTGTCAGCCATTTGCATTGGCGAAAGTCTTTGGAAGGGAATCGCTTAAGATAATCAGGCATTTTTTAAGCGAATAGACAGCTTAATTATTAATTCTGCCTTAAGGCTATTCCGGATTCTAAATTCACTTAAAATTTTAAATAAAAGAAAGCCAAAAAATTGTTTGAAACAATACAATTATTTAAAATATTTTATTTTGCGGGAGATTTTTATTTTATATCAACATTTAAACTATTTTGGCTTTAAAAATGAAGTTTTAATATCAATCAAAATTATTTATTTTATTTACAAAATTAGAGAGAATATATAATATTAAATCTTATACATTAAAAGGGTGCTTAGAGTACTAGTATCAATCAATATTGTTTCTCAGCAATACTTTGCACTTTAATATAATTGTTTACATTTAATATATTTAATAATTTTTGATAAAAGAAAGTCTAAAAATTGTTTGAAACAATACAATTATTTAAAATATTTTATTTTGCGGGAGATTTTTATTTTATATCAACATTTAAACTATTTTGGCTTTAAAAATGAAGTTTTAATATCAATCAAAATTATTTATTTTATTTACAAAATTAGAGAGAATATATAATATTAAATCTTATACATTAAAAGGGTGCTTAGAGTACTAGTATCAATCAATATTGTTTCTCAGCAATACTTTGCACTTTAATATAATTGTTTACATTTAATATATTTAATAATTTTTGATAAAAGAAAGTCTAAAAATTGTTTGAAACAATGCATTTATTTAAATTATTTTATTTTGCTGTAGATTTTTAATTCATATCAACATTAAAACTATTTTCGCTTTAAAAATGAAGTTTTTAATATCAATCAATATAGTTTTTCAGAAATACTTTGCACTTTAATTTAATTATTTACATTTAAATTTAATATATTTAATATTTTCACTTCTCTCTCGCCGATTGCAGATTTCAACAGCTGCGCCAAGTGCTTTGGATATTTTTCCTCTCATATTTTTCGGGCACTTCCATCTGCAAGATAAACACTTTGGCCACAACTTAACCCACTGTCATAACTCAATAAATCATCGGCGATCAACAGCTAACACCTACCCAACCCAAATAGAGTTATATAACAGTGCCGAAAAAACAAAATGTGACTTCAGGTGAAATTTTTGCACAAGTCGAAGAAAATAAATATATACATACCATAGATTCATAAATAAATAAGCAACAACATTGGATGCCCGCATCCTCAAGCTAATCCGGCGCCAAAAACCGCAGAAAAGACGAAGTGAAATGACAACGACATCGACATCGACATCTCTCCAAAGGGGAAAGAAGCAGATGCCACAGCATTTGAGAGTCTTCCAGCAGTTGAGTGGAAGACCCGGCTATGGCTTTTGTGGCTAATGATGCGACACATTTGCTAATTTCTATTGAAACCCACTTGCTGCTTGACTGGAGTTGAAGCTCCAACTGAACTGCGACTGGGAGACTTGGGGTGTTAATGTTGGCCAGGTCAATGATAGGCAGAAAGAAAGAGCGAGAGGAGAGAGACCGCAAAACAGGTCTCAATCTCAAGTGTAGAGAGTTGAAGATGGAACTGTTAATATGGATCTGGGCAATACCACCCGAAGATTTCTTTTGTGCGTGAATGAAATTAAACCATGTTGAAATTAATTAAGGCCCCAGACAAACATCATTCAACCTCTGGTCGCTCTTTGTGTTAATTATTTCGGGTTAACTGGAAAGTGTGCAAAATATGCGAATGATTCACTGAGAGAGAACAGGAGAAGGAGGGTACGTCAATACGTCAATCAGTCAATCAGTCAGTCAGTCAGTCAAACGCGCCGTCATTCCAATCACTTTGCGCTTTTGCTCGCTTCACGTCTACATTTCCATCTCCATTTCTATGTCTCAATGCCTGATTTATGATTTGCATAAAAAATCATTGGCAATTCTTTTACGGTTTTTATTTGTTTGCCGTTGTTATTGCTGTTTTTTTGTATAACTTTTACCTTTTGTTTGAAAGTCTTGGCTGACATTTGAACTTTTCACCCACAATTCCATTTGCCATGGCGTTGAAAAAATCTTTTAAGGAAATATCACCGAACCGTTTGCCAAAATGGACATTTCTCGACATTTCCTTAAATGAACACCAAGTGAAATTTTACCAGACCGTTGCCATTACAACAACAACAACAACAGCAATAACAATAACAACACCAATAACAATAACAACAAAGGCTGCGCCTTTGCACGCGCCTCACGTGCAAAATTTCATTATATACCCTTTGCATAGTGAAAATGGGTATGATACATTCAGTGCGTGAACAAAACACTTGCTATATTAGCATGATATAAATTTAAAAACTCTATTTTGCACGTTTGTGCCACTTGTTGTACCATAGATGATATAATATTTCATTCTCACAGAACTTTGAGAAAAATCAACTGATTTCATTTTACACTACAACTAAATTAATTTTTTTTTAAAAATTTAATTCACTTATTTTTTTGTAAAAAATTATCCCAAAATGCACGAATGTATTGTCTTGTATTGAATTCAATTTGTTTTATAAATATAAATAATTAATTTTAATTAAACTTTAACATTGCAATGAGCTTAGAGATTGTTTTAAAAGATATAAAAGATAAAAGTTAATTGGACACGATCCATGCTTGGGATTACAAAAATGTTTATTTTTCACAAATGAGACCCCTGAAACTTATGATTAATCAACTAATAAGCTATGACATTGTTGACAATTGTTATATACTCTTACTACCACACTCTTGAGCTGGGCTCTTTTTATCTATCAATGCATCACAAGTTTAGCTTAACAATTTTAAATGCAAGGGTATGCTATAGTCGAGCACTCTCAAATGTTCCAAATTCAAATTTCGTCAAAGCTAAATCAGATCAAGAAAGCACTGGAAACAATAGTTTGTTAAATAAAAATGATTTTCGATACGTTTCTGGATCGGTTTGAGCTGCGTACAGGATGCTTTGTGGTCTCGATTCTACATATGGTGTTTATAATACTGACTTTGCACTTTCCACTGGTGACCAACTTTAAGGTGGGCTTCATATTCGCCCTCATATCGACAATCGAGAAGTTCTTCGAGACGATACTGACCATGGTTTTAATCTATGCCGTATATCACGTAATTTGTAATTATTTATCAATTGAAATGCATATCTTAGTATAATTTAAATTTTACATTTTTATAGAAGAATCGAAAACTGATTTTGGCTTGGCAAGTGATCGCGCCGCTGATGTTTCTATTCAATGTTCTTCATATCGCCTATATCAGTATGGAAGTCGTCAATCTCAACTTGTTTCTCTTTATAGGTGTGCCCATGTGTAAGTTTTGGATTGATATTAAAATTTATATTTAAGAAAAATATTAGAATAATATTAGTATCAAGTAAAATAAATTTAATAAGTCAGAATTAAGTCTAAATTGATATTTTAAGCCAAAAGATATACAAAGAGTTCTTGCTCCCAATTTAGATCTAATAACCTACAATCTGATGTTGGTCAATTCGTACTACGAAGAACTGGGATACATTGAGAGCTATATGGGTGATATGGAGTATGTGAGAGCGGAGAACTTTCAAATCAATCCAATCACGCGTAGTCCCAGTGGCACACTCAATACTGAAGGCGGCAGCAATGTGAAGCTTTCGAGAAACGCTAGAATATAAGGCCAACTGACAACGGTAGCTGCTAGCTGCAGGTAATCTGATATACCTTCTCCCTACCTCTCTTTCTCTCACACCTTATATCTTTCTTTTAGCCATGTTCAAGGCAATGCCAGAGGGCTGTGCTGCAGGTAATCGGATATGCCACAAAAGGCGAAAGTCTCTCCGGCGCATACCATTTTTTCCACCATTAGTTTATTATTGTTATAATTTCTTTATTGTCATTATTATATATACACACATACATACAAACCGAGCACTATATATTTGTTTGTATTCAAGCTGCTTCATTTGAGCCCAACACATTCGTAATTACCATCTACACAGAAGAAGAGAGTTGAAGTTGAGACTGAAGACTGCAGACTGAAGACTGAGACGGAGACGGAACGTGTTGATTTCCAGGCAACCGCAAATCCACTTGGAGATCCGTCCAACGAGAGGGGAATTCGAGAGGCACTTGAAATTATGCGGCTGTTAGCTACCAGATAACGCTTTTGATTATGACAACGGGGCCATAACGATGCTCGGTTGCAGTCGCTTTGGAAAGCGGCAGTCGGCAATCGGCAGCTGGCCTTAACTTGTCTTAACTTGGCCATCTTGGCGGGGGTGCCTCGTGCAGTGTTGCCAGCTTAGCTTTTTTAATGCAAGTTTCTGTTAAAATGCTGAAAAGTGTTAGAGAGCGATTATGTTGATTCTTATTAAAATAATTTAGTATAATGTTTTTCTTTCTCAATCCGTAAAAAAAAAATTTTAAATAATAAATATATTTCAATCTTCATAACAAAAATCATTCAATTACTCAAATTTGCAATTTCTTAGATATCGATTTCCTAAAAAAATATGTGTTGACTCTAGATTCCTATTAAAAACTTTAGTTTTTAAATTTTTAAATACAAATTTTGGTTAAAAACATAAAAAGGAATTAAATTTTATTATCAAATTTTAATTTTTTTGGGGGTTTGCTTATTTAAATTCAAAACTAATAACAGCACAAAATTACCTTTCAATCGTTATGTTGTTATTTCCAATTTTAGTTTATCTGAATTATCAAAACTCTGGCAACACTGGCCTCATGCGTCGGCCAGCTGCATCTGCAAAGACAATTCAAATCATTTTTTCAGTTTTCTGTGTTTTCGGTTAAATTTTTTTTTTTTGGCCGCCTGACACTGATTCACATTCACGTCAAATGGCCAACGGGTGCACAGTAAATGAAATCGGTTTTTGATGTGCCACCTTCCCCCCCTCTTTCCCCTTTATCCCCCGTTCCACTATCTCTCTCTTTCCCACTCGTGTTTGGCTCGCGCTCACTTGGAGCCCAAAGTTTGTTATGGTCTCTATTATTGTTTATGATGATGGAGTGCTGCTTTTGGTCCAGAATTCTATTCACCTTCAATTCAAATGCGCCCGTCTATTTGTCGTCCACTCCTCTGGCATTTCTTTTGACCATTTGACCAAGTGCGACTACAAAATGCATAAACAATCGACAAACCAATTTCACGTCTCCCCCCGAAAAATGAAAAAAAAAGTATATAAATAAATAGAAGAAATAAAATCTAAAATAAATGTCGAATGCTTTGCCCCCGGTTTTTTTCCTCATTCGGTTACCTCTTTCTTTATTGTTCTGGATTGAAATGAAGCCAAAGTCAGTGTCAATATTGAAGCTATTTGCACAGTGCACAGTGTGATCGTCATTGTTATCTGGGCCTTAATAAAGTTTTTGATGTAAAAGTTTTCTGAATTAAAATTAAGCCTGGTGTTTTTATAAAAAAGTAGCTTCTTTTTTTTTCAGATTTCGAGGTTTAAAAGATTTTGAAATAATATTTATTAATTTTAATCATTATCCAAATTTCTCGTATAATTGACTCAGAATCATAGCTGTTAAATAATGATTAGTAATCATAATCATTAGTAATTAGATTATGTTTGTTTAGAAGTCGAACTAAAGATTAAATTACGATTATTTTCGGTTTTGCCCAATTATTTAATGATAACGATAAAAAAAATATAAAAAAAAAATCTAAAATTATAACAATTATTTAAAAATAATCAGAAAAAATAAAATACTAAATAATAAATAATCGAAAAAAATCTTTTTGAGTATTCGGATTATTTTTTATTTTTCCTGATTATTTTTGATTATTTCTGATTATTTATGACTATTTAGCAAAAATCAAATTATTTTAAACTTTCACAATCAATTGATTAGTAACTCTAATCGAAATTTAACAGTTATGCTCAGAACGAATATCTTTTGTGCCACTGTGTGCAGTAGTAACAAATAGCAAACATTTTTTGATAGCATTTGAATATCTCTGGGCAAATGACCCCAACCCCGCCCCCAGCTTTGCTAAATGAGTTTAAAATTGAAGCAAAAAAGTGAAAAAAGTGAAGAGAAGAAGAATATGAAGCTGAACAAATGAGAGACAATTAAGCTTAAGGAGCATTTCATTTGATCGAAGAAGAAAGTTGAGAAGCAAGCACAAAGAGAAACCCATGAGTGGAGTAGAGAATAGAGAATAGAGACTAGAGGAGAATAGCCCATGGGCTGAGCTGGCGTTATTTATGGTCCGCACTTGGATTATAATGGACCTTGAATGCCACAACAACAAGTGCCCCCGCATGTGGCATGAATCACAAGAAGCTGTGGCAGCAATAGGACAAAGGGGATGGAGATGGAGGTGGGGTCCGTTTACATTTGAATTGCAAAAGACAAACTTTGCTTACAATTTTGACATTTACGGATCATAACAATTTGAATTTACCGTTCGCAAATGAGACCATTTTTGGATATGGTCACTCCAATCGGAGGCACAGCAATCCCCCAGGGCATAAATTTGGACATGTGCCTCCAAATGCGTGTTTGTGTCCAAAGCGTTTGTTATTTTGATAGCAAATATTTTAAGTGGCCTCCCCAGCTGAAAGAGTGTCAGAAAGTGCAACGCAGACAGAAAAAAAGAGTTACTAATCTTAAGCATTTAAAATTTTGAAAATTAAAACTAAGTATAACCATAAAAAAGAAAACAAAAAACATAATTTTTATATTTCTTCTTATACGGTGGCCCACAGCTTATTTCAACCAGCACAAAAAGCAACTTTATTCAAAAGCTTCAATTACAACTAACTAAAAAACAAACCTAGTAAAAAGTATTTACAGAAAACTAATGTTATATAAATTTTTTTGGAAAATATTCGAAAATATTTGAGCTTTTGCTAGTATTTTTTATAATTTTTTGAAAATGCCGAATAAGGCACTTTTTGTGTGAAAATGAAGTCACTATTTAAATTGTTTAGAGAAACTTTCTGCATCAAAACATTGTTTTTAAAAAATCGACGAAAAAAGTTGAAAAATTAGACGTTTACAAAAATTCGAAAATTTCAATGGGTACATAATGGGTTAAGAAAAATTGTGTGTCATTCAAAAGGTATTCGAATGACCTTTCCATTGATGCCAAACTTTGCATGAATGATGTTCAAACTATGAGTAGAATTAACTTTAAATGGTGCCAAAATACTTATGCGGGGACTGTATTTAAAACACAGTTAATATTGAAGTGTATTTGACAAATCCCCAGAAATTTTAATGACAATTCTCCTTGAAGAAATTTGATCTGGTGTAAATTTATTAAAAATTATTGACAAAATTTTAAATTATTAGTATTTAAGTAAAAATAAGCTAATAAAAATGTATTGACGTGTTTTCCATTTTGCTTAAAATTAAAATATGTTTTTATGTGAGTCGCCAATATTATAAATATTTATTAACTTCTATCTCCTTTTTCTCAATTTTATAATAAATTTTAAAAAATGTTGTCTGGTCTACCATCCACATAAAAGAAACTTTATATAAAATTGAGATACTCGACTTTAGTAATTTCTTTCTATCTGCGATCGCCCTCTCTCTTCTTCATCTTCTTTTGGCCTGATCCACGGATTCTCACACAGCTGTCCAAGGTGCGTTGCATTAATCAAAACTCCTGTTATGTTTGACAAAATTAACATAAATATGAGAACAGCAAATGGCATTCGTTATAAATAAACACGCTCCCAGCATATCCTGCCCTCAGTTTTCCCCCTGTCTCCAACGGTTTTACTTCCGATTCCTGTGGAATTTTTCTCATGACCCCGCAAAAGTTGTCGAACGTTGATTTGCTCTTGTCAACATGTTGCCTTGCCTGCTGTATTCCCTCCTCCTTCCCTCGGATGCATATGAGTTCAGTTAGGTAGCTAGCAATATTCCAATTTCAGCTTGTATTTATTTTTTTATGCATGCACACGCTCACGTGTGAGAATGAGAGGGAGGGAGAGCGGGAAATCCATTTCGATGAACAGGTTCTTTTCCTGCTTTAGTTAATTTTCCTTTATTTTTTTGTTTTTGGTTTTTGGTAATTTGAGCTGTAGGAAATGGAGCAGCGGCATCTTTCTCATATGAATGCCATTTCAAATGTGTCGTGTCGCTTTTTTTCATTCTTAATTTTTTTAGCGTTATGAGTTCACTGCACCTAGTTTCGGGCCTGAGAATTGCTGCTGAGTTTTGGGGTCAAAGCCATGACGTGAGAGCAGCATCCAGGTGGGAAAAGTGAGGACATGGGGATAACAATTGACGAGAACATGTTTGTGCTTCTCCGAGTTTAATTTGTTGTTTCCCTCCATCCTCTAAACGAAAAGCAACTGCAATTATTGTCATAAACAAATCTTATTGTTCATAGATAAGACAAAATGTGCAACGCACGAAATACTGCAACAACAACAACAGCAACAAAAATGGCAACAACTGCACGACAACAACACTTTTTCTTTATTTCCTGCATTTTGTTTTGACAATTTTCGCTAATTTGTGTGAGTGAAGCAGCAACAACAACAGCAGCAAAAATAATTAAAGTCGACGCTTGGATACTCTTTGAAATTACTCACTCGTCCAGTGCTGCCAATCACACTTATTTCAAAAAGATTTTTTTGATAAAATGAACTTTCCGCATTTTCTATCAAACATCTCTAAAAATATTGAAATTTTTGCTTAGTTAATATTTAATTTGTTTTACTTTTAAGATCCATAAAACCAGTAAAAAAACTTGAAAAAATACTATAATTAATAAAGACTATAATTAATAATATATGGGAATGTTTCAATTTGTCAAAACAGTTACTTAGTTTTAAAGTAAAATTGTAATTTTTCATGTCTTCCTTTTTACGAGTATTATTATTATTATAATATTTGTTTAATTTTGAGTCAATTTTCAGTCTTTTTCTGAGCCTTTTTAATTATTTAATTATTAATACACGCAAATCAAATCTCCGGCGAATTAGTTAAGCTTTTAGCTAGAGTAGAAAAGCAACAACAACAACTACAACAACAATAAAGCAGCGTAAGTGTTTTTGTGGGGGCCGCGCGCGTCGCTTTGGTTGGCCAAACGAAAAGCAAAGAGAGAGCAAGAGCCATAGAAAGAAAGAGAGAGAGAGAGAGAGTGCTGTGAGAGTGTGTTAGTGTAATAGTTAGTGCGTGAGCTGAACGACAACACGATAGCATCTTCACACAAACACACACACACACACACACAGTCAGAGACAACCTGCTTGACTTTAGCCGCTTTGACTATGTAGTTGGCATCTAAGCCATTATTGTTGTTGTTGTTGTTGTTGCTGCTGCTGTTTCGCCAATTAGTTAGCCGCTGTGGCTGCGTAGCGTGCAATATTGGCATTGGCATCAGTGTTGTGAACAAAAAGCAGACAAAAACACGCTTTTAGTGGGAGGAAGGTCGAAAAAAAGCTAAACCTTGCAACAAAATCTAACAAGCAAAGTGTTTTTTCCGACGATGGTTGTACACAGTCGGTCAATATTAACTACTCCATTTGTTTATATTTCTTCAATCTGTATTTAAATCGGTTTATATCGTTTTATATTTGCATTGTCTAAATAAGGTATTTAAATGTATCGTTAAATGTATAGAAATCAATGTCAATCAATTTTTTTTAGCTCAAGTATAAATTCCAAAAATTTTAAATTTTGCCAATAATTTGTAATAAATTTACACCAGTCGATTTTTCAGACTCCGAAAATCATATCTATTCAAGAAGAATTGTCATTAAAATCTCTGGGGATTTGTGAAACACACTTCAATATTAACTATGTTTTAAATAGTTTTAGTTCCTTTGCATTTTTGGTAACTAATCCAATAATCCGTAGTGCACTCGCTATAAAAGGAATCTGACTTTCTTGAGACTAATCTGTTTTTTTTTTAAATCTATTTTTGATACGATTAAGTCACGTTTGTAGATAATATTGCTGATTGTGAATATTTTACCCTTTTTTGCATGGTCGTATGTGGGGGGGAGGTAAAGGCGTGGTCCAAATCTGAAAAAAAAAAAAATAAAAATTCTAAATTAGTCTAACTAAAATTCATGCCAAATTTCAAGTCTCTATCTTTATATTTAGGGTTTATGCCAAAATTTTTACCATAGTGACGTGGCTAATATTGTTCTACTCCAAGGGCAGATTTTTCAATGTCTCAATAAAGTTAGGCACAGTAGAAGTTCATATACTAAGTATTCAATTAGGAAGTCAAATTATGTGTTCCAGAAGAAATGTCCGTTTTTAAATGTATCACGTTAACAACGATGCATTTTTTGGTGACATTTCAAAAGTGAATTCATAAATTCAAAAGTCACAGAATAAAAGAAAATTATATTTTTGCTCGCTACTGAATTTATAAAAGAGCAAAATATGACGGGAAAAAGGCTGAACTGACAGCACTAGAGAAAAGGGGAAGCGGGCAGAGTTGTCAGACAGTTAAAAACAAGACGGACAAAAACAAAACTTGCGCAGGCAAACAGCAGTTAACGCGTTTTATTGTCTTGCAAGTGGCCAAGAGTGTGTGTGTGTGTGCGAGTGTGTGTGTGTGTATATGTGTGTGTGTGCGTGAGTCTCAACAACAACAACAACAATAGCATGGCGTTGATCATTAGGCAGAGATGGAGATGGTGTTATTATTTGCACGCTTTGTGTGAAATGCACTTGGCCCACAGTTTAAACTGTTTTCTCTCTCTCTTCCCCTATCTCTCTCTCTCTCTCTCCCCCACACACTCTGATAAATGCTTAGATTAGCCCGCGATTCTTATTGGCTTCATTTGAGTCCAGTTGTAAAACTCGTTGAAATGCAAACGACAAAAGGAGTTTGGTAATACAATAAGTTAATATCACTTTTGTTGATGTTTTGCAACCGCAGCTGCTTGCAACTGGCGTCCCCCCACCCTCCGCAGTATTGGCCATGTCACTGATAAACCTGATGACAACCGATTTTGGGGCCATAATAAAGCAGAAAAAGTCAAACGACAACGCAAAATGGTAAACAGATCGAACTTTATGAATATGCAAAGATTAAGCAACAACAATTGACTACCCTTACCCCCCAACCCCACCCCCACCCCTCGTACTTCTCACCTTCCCTTCCCCCTTCGCAGTTTGTCATTTTGTTTGGAAGCACAAAACTTTTTATTTTTATTTTTATATTTCAAATTTTTTTTTTAACGAGCCAAAAACTGAAAACTTTCCAAACAAAAGGCTGCCCCTACCAGCAGCCCCTGCCCGCTCAGCGCCCCCTCTGCTGCCGCCACCCCCAACAATCGAACCAGAGCAGATCCAGCCCAAATGAGGGAGCCCCAGCGAAGCAGGCAACTTGCCAAAGAAAAAAACAAAACAGACAGAAAACGGAAAACACAATAAAAAGAAAAAAAAACGAATGAAATTTAGCGTAAAAATTGAGATCTTTTGTCTGCGATAAACGTGAGCATTTTGTTTGTCACGACGAAGTGTGCTTTTTTGCGCGATCGCTGACTGGGGAGCTACGAGCACAGATCTGGAGTTGGAGCTGGAGCTGGAGCAGGAGTTTTTCTATAGCCAAAGTCCAAAACTGGAAGATCATTAAATTTAGGAATACTGATCCTGCAAGTAAAATTTGTGGAGTGAAGATCGTTTAGAACCATTGTGATCATCACTAAGAATACTCGAGATCATATATACTGATGATCTTTTATTTTCTCCATTTCCATTTCTCAATTATAAGCTGACGATCATTTGCTGATCCTCAATTTCAATCGTATCATTCAAGCTGCTTTAGTTGAACCGCGAGGATCAGTCATTGACTGATCACAACTCTTACAAGCTAACGATCACTTGCTGATCCTCAGTTTCAATTGTCTGAAATATGAAAACGCTTACATAATTTCATCATTCCTTTATCAATTGAACTTATTGAGTTAAACAGCGAGGATCAGTCAATAACTCCTCAAAACATTGCGACTGTTTCCACTGCTATCACTTCAATATGCAACGATCATCGTGGACAGCCAAAAGTCATCATTGGCCAACTCCATTGGCCAATTGGCCCTAGCCAAACAAAATTTGCCGATCAAGCGCGAAATTTGGCACACACAAAAACGAACTGCGCTAACAAGAAGGGTATAAAGGGGAGTTCAGGCCACCTTTTGATACCCTCTGTCTGTTGCTTTTTCGTTTCTTTCTGCCATGTTTTTGACTATTTTTCTGTTGACTGTTATTGTTGTTATTGTTGTTGTTGGCTCTTTGTTATCGCCCGTTGCCAGGCCACAAAAGGCCCTAAATGCGCGTCTATTTTGTTACAATTTAAGACGCTTATTAGAAATCGTTTGCAAATTGTTTGTGCAAGAAAGCAGGAGCACGATCAGCTACGAGTTGGTAACCTGAGTGCTGCACCGACTAAAGAGGAGAGGGGAATCAAAGGAGGAAAGCGGGGGAAAGGAGGTGAGCCACGAATTGCGTGCATATTAATTTCATATATTTACGTCGAGTTTCTCAAAAGCGATCGCTGTGTTGATCTGCACACGTGAGCAGCTCTGAGACTTGACTTTCCAGACTGGTTGCTGCTCCTGCTGATGATCTAATTTGGCAACAATTGTCGTAATACCAGTCGCAGTTGTTGTTGTGGCAGTTTGTTTACCTTTTGGGCTGTTTAGTGGGAGCATCGGGTATAGAGCTGGGGAAGCATCTGTTGAAGGCGCACACATATGTATGTGCTGGCCTGGACGGGCCCGACTTGGCCTGGGCGATCAATTGATCTCGATAATGAGTTGGCTTCGCGGCAGAGAACGCACCCATATTTTATACCCTTTCCACATTGTGTATTTCGATTCAGGCAAAGAGTTTACCTTATCCAACAAACAACTTCTATATCTAGAGCTAGGCTAGAAGAAGATCAGCACTGAAAATCGCCTGGTGGAGAAATCAGTCTCTTTAAAAAGATCATTTTCGAAAATAAGTATTCCATGCGTGCACTAAATTGGAATAGTTCTTATAAGTGCTGAAAAGCGAGAATATTGCGCCTTGAAATAAAAAATTATATTTTTAAGCTGATTAAAAAATTCGAACAATTTAGAAGAAAAATCATCTTTTTTTTAAATATCATTTAAAAAAAAGTAAAAGTAAATGATCTTATCCCTAGGAATAACTTAGAAGATAGAACTACAGTTGAACTTCCATTACTCGAACGTCGCACAGTGGGGCCATTGCTCATTTTACTTTGCAAAAATCATAACTTATGAATCAAATGAGATAATCGAATAATTTAAATAGCATATAATAGATAACTCTTCAAACTATGAAATAAATGTTTTAGAAAAGTGCCACGCCCCCAAGATACTTACTTAGGGGCTATCAAATTGAAATTTGTGAAAAAAATAATTTTATAAATTTTATATTTAAAAATTACTTTCAAAAAATTTAAAAACAATTTTTTATTTTCAAAAAAATTTTGTTTGTTTTCCGGTGTGAATTATCAGAATTTTATATGTCTACCTAATTCCTATGACATCTGTATGATATTGTAGTCCAATTTCAAGCAATTTGACATATTATGAATCTGGGATAGTCTTATATATCCAGAACAAATTTGGATCAAATCGGACCACTATATCATATAGATGTCATAGATGTCGCGACGCGTCGTCCCTGCTCCCGAAGCCACTGTGTGCCCAACTCTGGTATAAACTATGATATCTTTAATATTATGTTTACTTTCGGAAAATCTTATTTCTAAACAGTATTAAGCAACTTTTCTAATATCTAGATAAAGCTCAAGCATTTCATATGTATATAGATATCTTCATAGAGTTCATAGAGTATTAAATGGTTCGACTTCTAATCGTAACTAATATTCAACCGAAATAGTGTCGCCTTTTGATTTCTCTTTCCGCATCAATGGCCCTGGATCGGGATGGGGATGGGGATGGGGATCGCTTGAGATCTGTTGCTTTTCCACCTATGAAAAGTAATATATCTGCGTATTTTGTGTTGATCTTTTTCATTAAAATAGGTTTATGTTTAATAAGACGTTGATGGAGCTCTCTAAGCAATGCCAGGCGGATCTATTGGATCGTATGTGTGTGTGTGTGATTGTTGTTGTTGTTGCTACGTTTCGATTTGATTTAGTGACTGCCATTTTGTGACTACCTGCCTCCTCTCCTCTCCTCGCCCCTCCGCGCCCCTTGCCACTCCTCACCCAATCACACTCACATTGTACGCTTGAGTACGTGCACTGAAATTTAAATATAATTTATGAGCCGCACTGCATATAAAAAAAATAAACGCTCAATGTTTGGATCTCTGGCAAAAAGGCAATAAAATGTCGCGATTGGTTGATTGACTCTGTGCGAGCTTCGTTGCGATCCAACGATCGAACGATCCAGCGATCGATCGTTGATTTTGTTTATATTTATTTGAAATCCGTATGAAACTTACGAAAGAGGAGCATGACCTAAAAACTGGCTTGTAAATCGCTTGACAGTCCATTGAGGCGGCAGATACAGATACTCGCGATCCAATTTCACTTCCAATTGAAATGGAAAATTCCAATTTGATTAGCAGTTCCATTAAGAGACTCAAGTTGTGCTTATAGGAACGGATTTAAAATGATCCTTTAAGAAATTTTACTTAATTATCAGACTGTATGCTTTTCAACTATTAAGTGCATTGTTTAAAATTATAAATTTAAATTTTTCTGTTTTTATGCAAATATTATATTTAACGAATCAAAAAAGACAGGATGACATCAGATTTCAAATTAAAATAACCAAAAAGTGTTTGAGAATTAATAAAAATTGGCTTTATCTACTTTATTCCAATAGAAGATTCTGTCAAATTACTAATTTTAAAGCTAATCTTTATTATGAACGATTTGAAGAAAAATTTGTAAGGTCAAAAACTACTCGAAAACTTCTAAGCTCCATAAGACATTTTTAAGTATTAAAAGTATTCTCTTAAAATTTGTCCTTAATGAAATTTCTTTACACTGACAACGGAATGTTTTCATATTGAATATAAGGATCCCTCTAAATCAATCAATTGGATCTCTCACTACATGAGATTATTCTAAATATGAAAAGAATTATCAAATAAATTTTACCATTTTTCATTCTTTTTTCTCCATTTCGCACTTCGAATTTATCTGAAAATGAAAATATTCTCTATTCCGTTGTTATGTAAATAAAAAGTTTTTTTGAGTTTTTTTTTCAGTGTTTTTGTATTTGTTGCGGCTTTGTTCATTCTGTTTGCCGTTTAATAAATTACTTAAAATTATAAAACATTTTCATATCAAAATTTATATGTATAGAACATTTTCAATGTATACAAAAAAGTTTCAAGTATATCAAAAATATATATTATATATAGCATTACGATCTAAAATACTATGATAAAAGGAGATGCAAATATTGTATATATGTATGTATATATAGAAGGTTTCTCTGTCGTTTGTAGCTTTACAGTTTAAATATAGTAAATAGTTATACAGGGTGCTCTTTAGAGACTCTAGAGTTAGACGCCGGGGCGTAATACATTATGTACAGGACACTTGCAAATACTTTACAATAGTTGGGCTTAGGATCGCGACACACACACAGCATATAGATCTATATATATGTATATTAAGTTAAAGTTGTACAAGAAAAATTATAATAATAATTGTGGAATATTATCAAATTAATTGAATTGTTTTTTTACTTTTCTCTTGCAAAGAAAATGCTGACTAGAAAATAAAAATAATAAAAAATTAAAATTAAATTAGGAAATTCAAAGTTCCTTCACTGGGTGTGCGTGTATGCGTGTGTGTGTGTGTGTGTGTGTCTTGGGTGTTTCTTTCTTCTTCTCCTGGGTGCTGACGACGCTTACTCTCGAGCTATTTAGGAACTAATTTTTGGTGGAACATGGCTTGTGTACAACTTGTTGGCTGAGATGAGCCTATGGCTCGGGATAGCCGCCGTAGGATAGCTCAGAGTTGGAGCCAGCCGCGCTGGAACTGGAGCTGGAGCTGGAACTGGAGCTGGAGCCACTGCCACCTGGACAGCCGCCCTCGTTGTGCTTCGTGAGCAGCGACATGCGCGAGAATGTCTTGGAGCAGTTGCCACACGAGTATTTCTTGATGTCCGAGTGCGTCTGCAGATGAGCCCGGAGATTGGAGCGATCCGCGAAGGCGCGATGGCAGTGCTGGCAGCTGAAGGGCTTCTCGCCCGTGTGGGTGCGGATGTGGCCCTGGAGCAGCCAGGGGCGGGAGAAGGCCTTGCCGCACATGTTGCACTTGCAGGGCAGCGTGTGGGTGCGAATGTGCATCTTCAGTGCACCCAGAGAGACGTACGTCTTGTCGCAGTCCTTGCAGCTGAAGGACTTCTTCACCTGATTGCCCTCGGCGGCGGGGCAGTGGAACTGCTGGTGCTTGGTGAGGCCGGAGAATGTGGAGTAGGATTTCTGGCAGTCGTTGCATTGATAGCGAGGCGGCGCCGATTTGTCCTTTTTGCTGGAGGCGGAGGAGCTGGAGACGGAAGTGCCGGAGACGGAGGCAGAAGATGAGACGGCGACTGCTGGCAGGACTGAGGATGAGGAGGAGGCTGGCGACTGTTGTGCTGTCGGGCTGACGTTCTGTCTGTGCTTCAGCGACAGATCCTCGGGCACGGAGCAGCAGCTGGCCGCGGACTCGGGCGTCAGGCTGCGCATCGAGTAGTAGGAGCTCTCGGAGTAAGCGGGCGAGATGGGAGCATGATGAAGATGCGCTTGATGATGATGCTGTGGATGCTGCTGATTGGTATGATGATGATGTGGATACCCCAGGGCAGTGTATGCCGCAGGATATGTCGGATAGGGCAGAAAGCTCGACGGTCGATGGATCATCTCGGAGCGCATTGGCGGCGACACGGAACTGGCGCGTCCGTGCAGATAATGATGCGGCGGCGGCGACAACGAGCCGAGCGAATCCGATGGCGATGACGGCGACAGCAGCTCCGAGGCGGCGGCCACCGAGGCGGCCAGATGCGGCTGGTTGATGGTGCGATAGAACTCGGCGGTGTAGTGGGTCATGGGGAAGGTCCACGGTATTCCAGTGTAGTTGGGATACGTGGGCGTGGGCGTGACCACCACGGAGGCGGCGACGGCGGCGGCAGCGGCCAAGGCGGCCGCCTGTGTCTGTTTGGGATCCGTTTCGATCTCCACATTCACACAGTCCACATCGTCCTCATCATCATCCTGTTCCAATTCCATTTCCATTTCCATCTGTTCGTCATCCACATCGACGCCCTCGTCCTCGCAGCAATCGCTCACATTGATGAGTTCCTCCTCGGCGGATGAATCAGTTGTTGTTGTTGTTGTTGTTTTTACTACTCCTGCTGAACTGACTGTTGCCTCATTCTGCTGCTTTTTCAGGCACAAATCCTCGGGCTCCGCTTCGAACTGATAATTAACCGGACGCTTCTTCAAAGGACACTTGCTGTAGTTCTTTTCCACCAGCATATGCTCCACGGTATGCATTTTGCAACTGTTTATTTATTTATATCTTATTTTTATATATTTATTTTGATTGTCACTCTCAACTCTGTGTGTCTTCACATTAACATCGCGTTGCGCACCAAACTTAACGAACTGAACGATATTTTAACTCCAAATTGTTTGCTGCTGTTGCAATGAACGAAAGAGAAGAACTGAAACAAGACCTCGCTGGCAGCGGCCTTTTATAGGCAATCCCTTGCTCAGCGCTGCGCGCAGCCAGAGCGCAAGAGAGCGCGCAGGCAGCGAGAGCCAGAGAGAGCGCACAGTGTTTACCTGCTCCCTTGTCTGTGCGTGTCTTTACCTGCGCCGACTCTCTCTGCGTGTGTGTGCGTGCGTGTGCTTGTCTTTGTTGTTGCTGATAGCAGGCGCTGCGGCCAATCGCAGCGGCGCGCGCTCAAACCGGTTCTCGCTCGTTTATGTATGTTTTATGTACTGTGGAGCGCGTACACTTGCACCAATCGCCAGCGTCGTCGCCGCAATAATTATAGCAACAACAATGCTGCCAGTAAATGCCGTTATGTTTGCTATAGTGTGCAAGCTCCCAGCGCCTAAGAGAGTGCGCCTCCAAGATCAGCAACAAATTGGACGTGTAATGTGCTCTCTTGCTGGAATAAAGAGAGGTTTGGTTTTTTTATTGATAAATGCAGTATCAAGACCGTCTCTTACCTTTTTGATACTCTTTGGGGGCTGCGTTAATAAAAATATATGATATTTATAGATTTATGCACAAGCACGTGTTAATGCGTGTTGATTCAGCGAAACTATAATTTATCGATAGCAGCGAGCGATAATCGATTTGCAGAAATGTAAGGCAGGGTTGCTCAAGTATTTGGATCAGTGCTGCCAATTTGCCCTTTATCGGATAGATTTGTCTAGTTTTTAACAGCTTCTGCCAGGAAAATGCCAAATCAAAATTCACCTATTAAAATGGGAGAATGTTGAAAATATGAATCTTGTCATTTTCGCTCTGAATCGTCTATCGTTGCCATGGCCGAATGCAGAAGTAGAGAGGGTTTTAAGCCAAGTTAGTTTGGTAAAGACTAAATTGTGAAACCGTTTAGAAAAAGACACGTTATATGCTATTTTGACAATTAGGTCAATGTATGTATTGTAAAATATTTCAATTATTAAATTTCAATCATATCATATAATCATATAATAGGCACCATGGGCGAAGTTCAATGAGAAAGAACATGACGAAACAATATCATTGAAGTTGCTTTAAAATTTTTAAAATAAAAAAAATTCCCTGTTTTTCTGTATTTTTTGTAGTATTTCACTTTTTTTCCCCTTTTTCTTTTCGTTTTGTCTTTTTTCCCGGAAAATATTAGGCATCACTGATTTGGAGAGGGAAAAGTAGTGCTGGAAAAGTATTTTATAAGGCGTCTATCGAATATTTTGATTTTGACAAATCGAAATAAAAGTGCAAGTAAAAATGAATTGTTTGTTGAATTTGTTTTAACTTAATCGTTGTCTGTCGATAAATGTTTGTTAGGAATATTCCATCGCTATGTGTCATAAAATAGAAAACAAAGACGGTTTTCCAGTTACAATAAAAGGCAATTTTCAGCATCATCAGGTGCATCAGGGCTTTAATGACATTTGACCTGCCCACAGGTAATTATTTAAGTATGGTCACAGCACGTGCAAATTGACTTGACAACTGACGTCACAGGTAGCAGGGATGGAATTCATAATGGGCTGCGATATTTGTCAAAGGACAGATACAACTTAGCGGCGAAGAGATTAGAGCAAAGAGTTTAAGCTGTTTGTGCTCTTAAACAGCATTCTCTTTGCCTGTTTGCGTGTTTCATTTCCATTTTGTTTCCGTTGGCGCTTGTTGAATCGACTCTTACGCCACTCTTAAGTGTTACCCCAAAAGTGCCGCCTGTTGATTGACTTGAGCACGAGGGCTGCAATCCAACAAATCTAAATTTAGATGCCACACGCATGCGCCATGTGCGCAATTAAGAGAGCAACATGTCGGGGATCTCAAGTGGCAGCCGCCTGTAAAACAACAACAACCCAAAACACTTTCAGTGTTGTGTTGTAAGATAAAAAGGTGTCACTGATGACACCATAAATCTTGAGCCCAGCCTAGGGAGAAACCTGTGCTAATCAGTGCTGCCAGCTATAGATTAGAAGAGCAGAATAGACGCATCTAGAAAATTGACGAAAAATTGGACAGATAATAATTATAAAAATTGTCTAAAAACATGACAAATCATTAAATTCATAATTATTTGTAAGTTTTTTAAAAAATGTAACGGCTTTATGATCCAAATTTTTATAAATAGTACTCAGAATATCGAAATGTGGAAGCAAAAATTTAAAAAAACAATTCAACGAAGTTTGTAATTTGCCGATAAAAGCTAGAAAAGCAAAAATATTATTAGGAATAGAAAATTGAAGACTTAAAAGTACTTTTAAAAAAGGAAAAAGCAACAAAAATCGAGCATTTAATCGTACCATTTATTTCGAATTATTAACAACTAAATATTAAGTGTCAACTTAAAAAGAAAAACCAAATATTATATCTTTATTAAGATTAATACCATAGAGTTTTTCTAAATTTGTACTTATTTCAGTTTACTATTTGCTTGCTTGAATCCTTATATTGGATTTTATCGTTTTTTTCTCATTTGTTTTCTTTATTTATATGAGTCTCCTGAAAAATATTCGAAATTCGGTTCGGCCCACACAGGCGCACATTTAACTTAATTAGCGGACTTATCAAATGTTTGTCCCTGTTTTGCCCACTGCTGTGCAGATTTGAGATTCGAGATTCCCAGGAAACGGGCAGAAGCCAAATTGCGAGATGCTGGTCCAGTTGTAGGTTCAGTTCCAGGCCAAAACGCTATCTTGGCCGGCCCAAATCCACAAAACCACCAGCATAAATTAATAGATAAACATGTGCACTCGACGGACTGACCACGTACTGTGCCCCGAATCCGAGTTCGAGTTTGAGACCGAATCCATGTGGCAGGTATGCTCTTCTGGGCGCGCTCTTATCTTATCGCCCCGTCGTGGCAAGCAGCTCTCGGTGCCTCTTACTCGCCGTCTCTGTCTCTGTTTCTGTCTCTAATGGAGCAGACGAGGCTCGATGCGGTGGTTAACAAAGATTTAATGATCTTGTTAACTAATTTTCTTTCTTAACGTTGTTTTCTTTGCCGGGTTGGACCACCAACAGGTGTGGCATGCCTCAAGCCGCTGTGCAAGTTAATTAGTTTGCGTTTGCAGCAACTTTAAATCATGTTCATTGCAGCTTCTCCTGAAACCGTTCGATCACAGAGTCTTAATTAAAAGTATGGCAAAGTTTTAATATTTATTAACTATTCTAAGTCATATTTTTATATAATTAAATACTTAAAGTTATAAGCATTTATTTTAAATTTTTTATACAAATTATGTTTGATCTTTATAAAAAAATATTGATTGAATTACTATTTTTAATTTTTTAAGTGAATATTATAAAAATTTAAAAAAAAAAAATGGTTACTCAACAATTCATGACAAAAATAAATGAAAAAAATTTAAATTCATATGCCTTAAATGTCAAAATATTTCGAAAAAAAAACATAGGTTTTTATTAAAAAAATTTAATATTTTAAAACATATTTTTAATATTGTTTAATCAAAATCACGAGTTATAAAGACTATATTTATTAACTTTTAATTACTCTGATTCATATTTTTATATAATTAAGTACTTAAAGTTATTTGTGATAAGCATTTATTTTAAATTTTTTATAAAAATTATATTTGATCAAAAAAATATTAATTGAATTACTATTTTTAATTTTTTTAAGAGAATATTATAAAAATTAAAAAAAAAATAATTGCTCAACAATTCATGAGTAAAATAAATGAAAAAGATTTAAATTCATTTGCATAAAATATCCAAATATTTCGAAAAAACACCTAGACTTTTTATTAAATAATTTAATAATTTAAAACCCATTTTGAATTTTGTTTAATCAAAATCACAACGAGTTGGGAATTATAAAGACTTTCTTTTTTTAACTGTTAAGAAGTCTACCCTCTTTTGCTAAATCCACGATCATAAACAATCTTTGTTTATTATGATTAAGATTTTCTTTTTTTGAAGATGTTGACAACCATCTCACAAACGGAATTTAATTTTTTACTAGATTGCATACAACGTTTAATGTCTGATGAAAGTTTTTGCCTCCTGTGTGGCATAAAGGTTTTTAGAAATATGTTTACCACAATTTAGACTGTCATGTTTGGAAGTCTGGACATAATGTCCTGGATGCATCCATAAAAAAGAGATGTACAAGTCAGAAAAAGAAAGACTTTCATTTGCAACTAAACGCCGCGGGTGCACATGATACTAAAGTCTTCTTCTCCGTCTCCAGCTCCATCTCCGACTCTGACTCCATCTGCCTCCAAGTTGAAGTTGCATTCTGCAGCTGAGATCGCCATAATCCACACGCACTTTCATCGAGTGCATGATCCACAGACACAGATCCGTGTCAAGCAATTTCTTTCTGCTGTTTTTTTTGGGGCCCCGAGTCCATAAAAAGGCTCGATTGTAATTTTCACTGTGCAATTATTGTCTCAGCTTTCAAATGCGGTAGGGCACTGGGATCAGTGTTCACTGTACAAACGCCACAAAAGTAATTTTCAATTTTTACAGCCCCAAGTTGGGGCATAAAAAATATATACACAAGGCAGCAACAGTATGGAGCCCAAGACAGAGTTGCCTTCGAGCCGCACACACTTGTTAATGCCACACGTTGGCCAACAAGTGACTTGGGTTTTGTTTTTGTCTTTGTTTTTGTTGTTTTGCGTGTCCTTAAAACGCTTAAATGCAACAGAAACACGAGTTTTCTTGTATCTCTCGGAGCAGACAAATCTCATTAAAAGGCGTCGCGTCTTCGTGTTGCATGAATCGGTAAGGAGTCTTCAGTTTTGAGGCCCGTTTCAGTCCCAGACTTGACCCCTTTCGCTCTCGGGACTCAGATGCAGTCGCAATGGGCGTTGTATTTAAAATGTCGTTAATAATTTGTTGTTGTTTGTGGCAAGTTCCCTCGCTTGGCCGCATTTGTTGCCTTTCGTCTTATTTCTTTAGAGCTTGCTCATAAAAGAGTTTTATTATTTTTGTTTCATTGCTTCAAAATAGGATTAGTACCTTAAGGGCTTGACCAAGTTCCATGTTCCATGCTGCAACAAAAATAAACAAAAAAAATTGTTTAAATACCAGTATTATCATTTAACACGCTTTCGAATACGATTTGGTTTATGGAATACAGTTTTACTACACCCATATTAAGCTTTTAATTTGGTAATGTAAATTTAAATTTTAAAATTTTTATAAATTTTTGAAATTTTATTTTTTTTATAAATTTTATATTTTTGTATACATTTTATTTTTAATTATCGTTTTAATTAAACAGCTCGTGCAGTTTTGTCATAGATTTCGCTGCCTACTTTTTAAACCCGTACTTAAAAAAAATAAAACTAAAAAAAAATGTGCATAACAGGCAGAAGGAGGCATGGCAGACCCCGCAAAGTATATATATTCTTGATCCGCATCAGCAGCCGAGTCGATATAGCCATGTCCGTCTTTAAAAGCGCCAAGATCTCAGAGACTATAAGAGCTAGAGACTCCAAATTTGGTATGTAGGTTCGTCTATATTGCAAGCAGATCGAGTTTGTTTTAGATTTTGGATCTGACCACTATATCATAAAGCTGCCATTAAAACGATCAGTTGAAAATCAAGTCTTAGTATGAAGAACTATTTTGTTGTTTGAGATATCTTAACCAAACTGACAGAATATGCATACGGGATGGTCCTAAACACTCTGATCAAATTTGGTTGAAGTCGGACCATATATATATATATCATA
>JBAMBL010002364.1:0-14164 GCA_037043405.1 Drosophila subquinaria | reverse complement strand
ATTTCGTTTGCTCTTTGCTAACCCAAGGATAACCCATTAGATACCCAGTTCAAATGAATCTATCACAAATCATTATTATCTTGTTATATATGCAAACAGAGCCGCAAAACACTTGTCAGGCATTCGCCAAGTTGTTGGTAAATATCTGAGCTATGAACAAATATCGAGATACAGATGGATTTTTGGTAACCACAAAAAGATAAATGAAATGTCATTTGGACACGCACGTCACGTTTAGCACCTGAATCTGTTTGTTATTTGCCAGCAGCGATTGCTGCTGTTGGAATGTTGCTCTGATCGTGATTTTCGATGACATGAGCATATTTACCACATCAATGGATTTATTGACTTAAATGATTCCTGGCTGCTTCGCAGGTGCTAAGCGAACAAACGCCTGATAAGATGCGAAAGATAGTTGAATATGGAATAGACACACATATCGTATAGATAAGTTATCACATGGCTTAGAAGTTGGACCACACCTGTTGGCTTCTTACTCCTTTCAGCCGTCGTGTCACTGCGGGATGAGGTCGTTAGAAAGCCATACAACTCTGTTTAGCATTGTGTTGCCTTTGCCATTGTCCTCAAAACAAATGAAATCCTTGGCAGGCGTCTTCCTCTCTCGCCGCATGCGCCATTTCCATTCCCATTTCCCATTCGATTCTGCGCACAATTCCTAATGAAACTGCGCACTGTTTTTCTTACGTCCTCCCTTTGTTTCTCACCACGGTAGCTGTAGGTGGTGTGCTGCTATTAGTGCTGCCAGAGAACGCCTTTGGCATCAGGTGGTGTGAGCCTAAATACGAGTACGATTGCGAGTTCGAGTACGAGTTCGAGTCGACCATCTGGCATTCACAGCACTCACAATTTGAGTTGCTGCACGAATTTGTAGAAGCTATCTACTCATTTAATTTTGTACAAAATCTTATAAAACGAAATCTCATTATAATTATTTAATAAAAGCTTAATATGATTTTATTGTATGAAATTTTTTCCTTATAAATGCGTTTTAAAAAAGGAATACGTTTCAGAATTATTCAAAAATCTTTTTGCTAGTATTTTATTATAATTTTTTGAAAATCCTAAAAATTACCATTTTAATTTTTCTCTCATTTTCATACAAAATGTAGCTTTTCAGCCATTTTCATAAAATCACAAAAAATACTATCAAAAAGATTTTTGAAAATTTATTTTTGTAGTCAGTCTAAAATTGTTTAAAGAATTTTTTTGCATTTTGTTGTAAATATCGATGGGTACTTAATGGGTTAAAGAAATTTTAGTATCATAAGAACGGAATTTAAGTGAATAAGAGATTAATATAAGAAACTTAATGCGTTCTACTAAATGTCACCCAATAAACTAAATTCTCAAGAAAGTCAACTGCTCTTTTAAGTGTTTTACAAAGTGACGAATATATAATCGGATTAGTTATCGATTCACATGCTAAAAATTCTTTAAATTTCTTAAATTCTACAAAAATCATGTTAAAAAGTCATAATGTAACGGGTCACAACTAAAATTCTGGACAGATTTTGAGAGCCTGCAGCTTAGGCATGCTTTGTCGTATGACGATGGTATTTGGTAATAAAATCAACTATTGCATGATCTTTTCACCAAATAATTTCAAAAAATTATATGCACTATATTAGACTTCAAATTACCTTTCAAACAGCAACAGCTGCGAAAACGTATTGTACGCTTTTACCAAGATCACAAAGAGCATGGAAAGACTTACACCTGAGCCCATTTTATGGCGGAGGGCGTGGCAAAAAGCACTTTATATTTAATTCTCAGCAGCTTGAATATAGAAAGGCAGTCTGGTTCGGGAAGAAAATCAACAATTGTGACTACAAATAACATTTAAAAGCTAAAGACTGCTTTTAACAATAAATATGAGATAGGCCAAGCTGAAGCGGCCCGAAAAATCGGATGCTCACAGCAACATATCTACAAAATATTAAAATCATTAAATATCAAAGCCAGAAAGAAGCAGCGGACATCATTTTGTACTGAGATGCAAATCCAGCTAGTAAGATCGCAATACAGGTGGTTGTGCAAAAATTACAAAAAAAATCATTCATTCTTGGTAAACAAGAATATTAAATTTGTTTCCAAAGAAAGAAATTCCACACCAATTGAAGATTTTTTTGGTGAACTTTAAAGATTAGTATATAAGAATGGCTAAAAGGCCAAAATTTAAGCAGTTGACACGTCGCATCCGAAAGTCCCTCAAAGAAATTGACCCAAAGGGCGTACAACGTGCATTCTCGAGCGTCTGCACAAGACTGCGCATTGTGGCCGACAAAGCACCCTTTGATGAAGTCCATTAAATAAAATAAACTTATATTATTACTACCTTTATAAAAAAATTTAGCCCAATAAGTATAAGCCGAAAATATATTTTTGCTGGACTTTTGAAATAAGTCCAGAATTTTAGTTGTGACCCGTTATGTACATAAATATAAGTAGTTTACTTGATTTGCAAATACTATGTTTATAATAAAAGTAAATCATAACTATAAAGGTTCGCATAAATTTGTTAAATTGCGTACAATTCAAATAGGTGTAAAGCAAACTTGGGAAAATCAACATTTGAACATAAAAAGTTTTATATTGTCAAAATTCTTAGCGTAGAAACTCATCGGATTGGCAACACCTTCATTAGAATCGAGATCACTTGTATTGTCAGTTGTATGGCATCCATGACCATTATCGTACCAGGTGTTTGCCATGTCCATTCCATTGCCAACTAGTGCACTGGACTGTGGGAGAATCTCTACTTCAGTTTCTTTCTAGGTTAGCTCCAATTTGCAAAAGCTCTTCTCAATCTTTATTTTTGCATGCTGCACTCTGAAATACAGGTTGCACATTGCAGATCCCTGACTACACTTTATTATTCCAAAAACATTGTTTAATTTTTGACTACCTGAACCTCTTACTCAAATCTGTTTAATCTAAAATATCAACAATTAACATCCATAATGTAGCTATCAATCGATTTACGTTCAAATGTCATTAACATAGATGTCTGCAAGAGTGAATTGAATCGAAGTTGAATGCGAAGTCGAAAGATTTTGATTGAGTTTGTTCGATTTTGTCAAACTCAGTTGACAACGTTTATACGGAGTAACACGAAGTGAATGAGTGAGAAAGCTACTTTGTTTTGAGTTAATTCGAGTTTTTTCGAATTTCGATTTAATTTTCATATTTTCTTTTTTGTATGCGCATTTTCTGTTGTTGCTTTCATGTGAGTAATGCATATTAGATCAAAAGACAATGAAGAGCAATATACAGCTTAATATACGACCCATTGATTTATGTACTGCTTTGCGTGCAACCTTAATTGCACTCATTATATCTAATGGTTTTTGACTTTTTAGCGCACGATTAGCATCATTAACAACAGCTGGATGAGAGTAAGCGTCAGAACAAACAAATAGAGGGTGTTACCATGGGAGATGGGATGTATCTGAAACCCTATCGAAAGGTTATGGAAAATAATGAATTTGAAATGGGTTATGGAGAAGAAAATATACAAAAAAGAAAATTGAAAATTAAGAAATTGAAAATTTAACTCAAAACATCAACTGAGTTTGACAAAACGAACAAACTCAATCAAAATCTTTCGACTTCGCATTCTATGGAATTTCAATTTGCATAAATTTGTGCGTACAATAGGATGAGCAAGGCGCATAAACACCACCTGGTACATAATGATCGATGCCCATATGACAATACAAGTGATCTCGATTCTAATGAAGATGTTGCCAATCATGATTTTCTACACTCAGAAAGAATTTTGAAATATAAAACTTTTTATGTTCAAATGTTGATTTTCCCAAGTTTGCTTTATACCTATTTGAATTGTACACAATTTAATAAATTTATGCGAACCTTTATAGTTATGATTTACTTTTATTATAAACATAGTATTTATAAATTAAGTAAACTATTTATATTTATGTACATAACGGGTCACAACTAAAATTCTGGACTTATTTCAAAAGTCCAGCAAAAATATATTTTCGGCTTATACTTATTGGGCTAAATTTTTTTATAAAGGTAGTAATAATATAAGTTTATTTTATTTAATGGACTTCATCAAAGGGTGCTTTGTCGGCCACAATGCGCAGTCTTGTGCAGACGCTCGAGAATGCACGTTGTACGCCCTTTGGGTCAATTTCTTTGAGGGACTTTCGGATGCGACGTGTCAACTGCTTAAATTTTGGCCTTTTAGCCATTCTTATATACTAATCTTTAAAGTTCACCAAAAAAATCTTCAATTGGTGTGGAATTTCTTTCTTTGGAAACAAATTTAATATTCTTGTTTACCAAGAATGAATGATTTTTTTTGTAATTTTTGCACAACCACCTGTATTGCGATCTTACTAGCTGGATTTGCATCTCAGTACAAAATGATGTCCGCTGCTTCTTTCTGGCTTTGATATTTAATGATTTTAATATTTTGTAGATATGTTGCTGTGAGCATCCGATTTTTCGGGCCGCTTCAGCTTGGCCTATCTCATATTTATTGTTAAAAGCAGTCTTTAGCTTTTAAATGTTATTTGTAGTCACAATTGTTGATTTTCTTCCCGAACCAGACTGCCTTTCTATATTCAAGCTGCTGAGAATTAAATATAAAGTGCTTTTTGCCACGCCCTCCGCCATAAAATGGGCTCAGGTGTAAGTCTTTCCATGCTCTTTGTGATCTTGGTAAAAGCGTACAATACGTTTTCGCAGCTGTTGCTGTTTGAAAGGTAATTTGAAGTCTAATATAGTGCATATAATTTTTTGAAATTATTTGGTGAAAAGATCATGCAATAGTTGATTTTATTACCAAATACCATCGTCATACGACAAAGCATGCCTAAGCTGCAGGCTCTCAAAATCTGTCCAGAATTTTAGTTGTGACCCGTTACATTATGACTTTTTAACATGATTTTTGTAGAATTTAAGAAATTTAAAGAATTTTTAGCATGTGAATCGATAACTAATCCGATTATATATTCGTCACTTTGTAAAACACTTAAAAGAGCAGTTGACTTTCTTGAGAATTTAGTTTATTGGGTGACATTTAGTAGAACGCATTAAGTTTCTTATATTAATCTCTTATTCACTTAAATTCCGTTCTTATGATACTAAAATTTCTTTAACCCATTAAGTACCCATCGATATTTACAACAAAATGCAAAAAAATTCTTTAAACAATTTTAGACTGACTACAAAAATAAATTTTCAAAAATCTTTTTGATAGTATTTTTTGTGATTTTATGAAAATGGCTGAAAAGCTACATTTTGTATGAAAATGAGAAAAAAGAAGTTAAAATGGTAATTTTTAGGATTTTCAAAAAATTATAATAAAATACTAGCAAAAAGATTTTTGAATAATTCTGAAACGTATTCCTTTTTTAAAACGCATTTATAAGGAAAAAATTTCATACAATAAAATCATATTAAGCTTTTATTAAATAATTATAATGAGATTTCGTTTTATAAGATTTTGTACAAAATTAAATGAGTAGATAGCTTCTACAAATTCGTGCAGCAACTCAAATTGTGAGTGCTGTGAATGCCAGATGGTCGACTCGAACTCGTACTCGAACTCGCAATCGTACTCGTATTTAGGCTCACACCACCTGATGCCAAAGGCGTTCTCTGGCAGCACTAATAGCAGCACACCACCTACAGCTACCGTGGTGAGAAACAAAGGGAGGACGTAAGAAAAACAGTGCGCAGTTTCATTAGGAATTGTGCGCAGAATCGAATGGGAAATGGGAATGGAAATGGCGCATGCGGCGAGAGAGGAAGACGCCTGCCAAGGATTTCATTTGTTTTGAGGACAATGGCAAAGGCAACACAATGCTAAACAGAGTTGTATGGCTTTCTAACGACCTCATCCCGCAGTGACACGACGGCTGAAAGGAGTAAGAAGCCAACAGGTGTGGTCCAACTTCTAAGCCATGTGATAACTTATCTATACGATATGTGTGTCTATTCCATATTCAACTATCTTTCGCATCTTATCAGGCGTTTGTTCGCTTAGCACCTGCGAAGCAGCCAGAAATCATTTAAGTCAATAAATCCATTGATGTGGTAAATATGCTCATGTCATCGAAAATCACGATCAGAGCAACATTCCAACAGCAGCAATCGCTGCTGGCAAATAACAAACAGATTCAGGTGCTAAACGTGACGTGCGTGTCCAAATGACATTTCATTTATCTTTTTGTGGTTACCAAAAATCCATCTGTATCTCGATATTTGTTCATAGCTCAGATATTTACCAACAACTTGGCGAATGCCTGACAAGTGTTTTGCGGCTCTGTTTGCATATATAACAAGATAATAATGATTTGTGATAGATTCATTTGAACTGGGTATCTAATGGGTTATCCTTGGGTTAGCAAAGAGCAAACGAAATATCTTCAAGATGACACAGAAGATTTCGATTGTTTATTTTGAATAATGTTGTTAAAAACCATACCATACAATTTCGATTGGAATTACTGATCAATTAGATTATTTTTGTTGAAAAATTTGTGATTATTTAATCATTACGATTACAAAAAATCTGAAATAATCTAAAATTATTAAAGATATTCAAAAATAATCAAAAATAATCTTTTTGAGTAGTTGGATTATTTTTGATTTTTTTCTGATTATATCTGATAATTTTTGATAATTTCTGATTATTTATGAATATTTAGTAATAAATCTTAAATAATCTAAAATTATTAAAGATATTCAAAAATAATCTTTTTGAGTAGTTGGATTATTTTTGATTTTTTTCTGATTATTTTTGATTATTTATGACTATTAAGTAAAAAACTAATTATTTTAAATTTTCACAATCAAATTAGCCACAGCTTTTGATAATAATAAAAAAATCTAAAATAGTCCAACTACTCAAAAAGATTATTTTTGATTTTTTCGGACTATTTTTTAATAATTGATTATCTGATTATTTTTAATAATTAATAATTTTTGATTTGTTGCATTTGTAATCATTAAATAATTGGGCAAAACCAAAAATAATCGGAATTTAATTATTAGTTCGACTTTTTAACAAAAATAATCTAGTTACTAACGATTATGATTACTAGTCATTATTTAACAGGTATGTAAAAAACTATGTTTATTTTAGAATTGTTTTCAATTCTAATTTCTGGCATACACCTCTTTTAACTAAATTTTTCTTCTTTTCAGTGAGTAACATTAACTTTTTATTAAATTTATTTATTACTATTTAATTTTAGTCGAAGTTAAATTGTTAAAATTAATGTACTGTCGACTGCTCTTATTCAAGCTATAATAAATAAATAAATAATCACAGGGAGAAGATAAAAGACTCCAAGTCGATTAATTTAAGCAACTGCAAGTTAAGTATCAATTTGTTTTTGGAGAGTTTCAGCTGAGCTCCTGCTCTGATTCCCTGACAGTTGATCGGGCTTCCAATTTGCAGATCACCCTCATGAGCGAGGCACATGCCATTGGAAAATATACATTGTGTTGGCTGCAGGTCGACTTACCTGTGGATCAGACACTAAATCCTCAAACAAAGGACAACTTGCCAAATATGAAATACAAATGAAAATGGCAAAAAGAAGAAGATGTAAGCATAGTTTTGCCTTGGGCACAACGACAGGTGATGAACATCTTGTTCCCTCTCTTATTCCTTTTTGTTCGTCGAATGCCACACAAGGACTATGCGAAGTCAGGAATAAATGGAACCTGTGCCTAGGCATATCTGTAGATCGCTATTTCTAGTTCTATTATTCGCAAAAAAAGAAGAAAAAAAGAGAAAAGATGTGCAGACAAAAGCGGGTAGCCGGGCAGCTGACAAATCTGAAGAGATGAAGATGCTATTAGAGTTGTGGAATTGAAGAACGCCTGCCAGCTGCCTGGCTGTGACTCAGGCCTCAGGACTCTGGACTCGGGATCAAAGCCGAGAGATGAGGATTTGGCAAGGTGCTTGCTTACCCTGATTGCGTCATAGCTCTCGGAGTGAGTCGGAGTGTAACAGGCAAGGTGGTCGAGCTGTCAGCATAAATCTTGCTTAAATTTATATTTATATATTTATACAGTTTGTCATAATTTAGTGAAGAGAGAGAGCGAGATCGGGCTTATAATTTTAATTGATTGGGAGCGGAAGTCGCTGAGCAGCGCCCTATACCTATTATTAATTGTCATAAATCTTGATAAAACGAAGAAAGCAATAAAGATCAGCAGAGCTGAAGAGCTGACCATTAAAGATCATGGCCAAAATGAGCTCAAGCTGCAACTTGGACGAGTTGAGCCCGTCATTAGACATCGCTTTGATTTCATTCTCAATTCCCAACAGTTTCTCGTTTTCGTCAAATTATATAATGACGGCCAGCCTACAGATTCAGGTCAGGTCAGACTTGAGTCCTTGCTACACCTTTTGTTTACCTGTGCTGGTGTCTGTGTGTGTGTGGGTGTGGCACTCAGCCAGTCCAAACATAAATGCAATCCTTTAGAGCCTTTTGTGCTGTTGCCGCCGCCGTCCACTTGACAGTTTAACCAAAATGCAAACCGTTGAAATTAAGTTAAATAGTTTCTTGTTAAAGGAAACCATTTCGAGTACCGTTGCTGCTGGCCAGCTCTTCTCTTTTCTCTTCTGGCCCTAAGCGCGCACCTGCCAAATGATTAATCATCTTTTGTGCCCCGAAACTCGTCTGCCTTTAACACCTTTGCTCTCCATCTCTCTCTTTCTCTCTCTATCTCTGTCCCTGTTAGTCGCACTTCCACAACTTGATTTTTGTTTAAATGCTAAAAGCTCATCAATTATACGTCATGCATCTGTCTGTCTTATTTTAGGGGCTTGTTGCACTGTTGCAAGGCGCCAAAGGTCGCGCTTTTCTTTTTCTCTTTTTCATGTTATGTTGTTGTTAAGTCTCTAATCATGTCCATCAATTTGATGAGTCTCCACATCTGGGCATTTAGTAGGTGAAAAGTCCGTTAAGTAAATGCCTATCTCAAATTGCTGGCGAGCCTCAAGATCGGTTTATTTCCAATGTGGGCGGTCCCCGCTGAGCATCTGCCTTATTTTCTACAATGCTTAATATCTCCTCATAGCAATAGACTTAATTATCGTCGTAGTTGAGTGTATTGTTGTTTAAAGATAGGACTGCTAGACTTTTATGTTATATATTTTGTGATTCGGTAAAGCTAAAACTAATACTTTTAAGCTCATAAAGCATGTTTGTGCTAAATATACACTGTCCAAAATATAAGTAGTTACAAAAATAAATTTTTAAAGGTCATTTAAATACCGTTTGAATGACGCAAAACTTTCCATAACCCATTAAGAACCCATTAAAAATTTCGAATTTATGTAAATGTCTACTTTTTCAACTTTATTCCTCGATTTTAAAAAAAAAATGTTTTGATGCAGAAAATCTCTTCAAACAATTCAAAGACTGACTGCAAAAAAAAAAATTTCAAAAATCTTTTCGATAATATTTATTATAATTTTTTGAAAATCGCACTTATTGTATGAAAATTACGAATAAGTGACTTTTAAGCGATTTTCAAAAATTATATAAAAAAATTAGCGAAAAGATTTTTGAAAAAATTGCTAAGTAGTGTATTTTGACTTCATATTTTGTTTTATTTCAATTACCTCGTTGAATTTTTTACTGATTTTCAGTTATTGTAGATATCTAAATATAAAAGAAAACCTTTTTAAGAGGGTTTCATGTGCCAAAAATTTCTGATATCCAATTTTGAGACGAACGATTGTAAATTGCAAATATAAAATACAATTATAAAATAAATTAGCGAATAAAAATAACTTTTTTAAATTAACATTATAGCGTCCACTTTAAAAAACTTGTTGAATTTATAAAACTAAGTACATATAGTACATATATAATTTAATTTAAATTTGCATTCTGCAAAAACTAAATCGAGCGTATATTATAAAAAGAATAACATTTGTAATAAAAGAATTGACTATTGATTCTAATCTATAATTTTCTGTACAAAGTACAACTCAAATTTGAATTTATAGCAATTTAAATGTAAGTTATAAAACCATTGAAAGAATTTATTAAATATTTGCGACAGTTTTTCTTTAAATTGAATTATTTTCTATTCTCGCCTGCTCCTATTTGCTATTACACACTTGCATACACATTTGAAATTGATTAGTTTTCCATTTGCACTTGAGCAGCAATCTTTCAGCGGGAGCGGAATCAATGCATTGTCATATCCATTGACAGTTTCAATGTGGATGCACTTTGGGCGCACGCGCAGATGTTTTCACCAGCTGAAGCAGCCAGGATTTTCATTAGTGGCAAACTGGTTGCACGCGTTTCAAGCGCATTTGAATAAATAAATAGACCAACAAAGAGTGTGCACACACACACACACACACGACAAAGGTCCTAAAAATAATTGAAAGGAAGAACGCGTCGTGTCTATAAATCAAACGTTGTTGCAGGATAATGCATTGCATTATTCCCGAGAGTGTTGAGCACTAATTTGAATTGCGTCTTCTTTGCAGTGGCATCTGCCACAGTCTTCGCTGCCTTTTTGCTTGAATGCAATTGAAGAATGGAACTGAGATCCTTTATTGTTCTTGGAGACACAGCTCGCAGTCCGTAATACGAGGCAGAGGCTTGTGCCGCACCTGGCCGTGATTCGGGACTCGGTACTCGGGATTCGTGATTTGAGCACAAAGCCTGAGCACAGCTGAGCTACTTAGAACAGGAACAGGTTGTCAGCACACGAGGCGACCTACAACCAACCACGAAAAACACAAAAAGTGATGGAAAAACCAGCTTCAAGAACTAACAGCCAAAATTGTAATATTTAAATTTTATTATAACACATGAAAAAATACAACAAAAAAAGAACAAGTTGAAAACTTATAAGTAGTCGAAGATTTAATCCCCTTCCAAAGCTCGGTACGCAATTTTCGCCTCATTTTATTTTCTATGATAGCTAAATGTTATAGTATTCCAATTTTAGACATATTTACACAGACATTTCTTTTATTATTTTTTATTTTTAATATATACTTTGAAATATCGGCAAAAGCCAAAAAACTTTTTCAAACTTATGGTTGATTTTCAAACAATTGTTGGCTGTTTCCCGTGACTTGAAAAATAATAGAAACGAAAGTGTTTCTGACATTTTGAACAAATTTTTAAAAATGCGTATGAATATAAAATACCGTTGTTAAATTTTGAAACATCCTAAAATAGGTATTCAATAAAAATTATGAAAATGAAAAAATATATATTTTTTCCAAAGAAATTTTTAAAATACAATAAAAATATTATCGTTCACAAAAAAATTGTTTGCAATAATATTATATAATTATATTAATAGTATAATAATTAAAATGGTATTTTGTCCTTTAAGTTTAATTCACACATTTATTTCACATATTCTTTAATTTAAAATTAAATAAAAGAAAATTCAAATAAGAATTAAAATTAAAAAGGAAAAAATCGATATTAACTTTTTAAACTTTGGTTTAATTGTCAAATAAAAAAAAGTATTCAGATACGGTTTCAATTACGGGTTTTTAATTTCAATTGGTATTTACCGGTTAAAGGTTACGGTTTCGGTTAGGGTTTCAATTCCTGGTTAACAGTATGATATAGTGATCCAATTTAGCTGGCCCAAGTTTCTCAAATTTAATAAGCTTCGGAAATTGATTCTATAGCAACTCTGAGCGTTGTCTTGTTAAAAAATATCTTTATATTTATAATAGGCTTCTTTTATTCGTTACACAGTTGGTATGAATATTAGAGGACACTTAGAAAGAGTATAAACATTATTTGCCTCCCTTTTGGGAAGACGGCGACACAAATCAGATCAACATCAGCCGTTGAAGCGTTTAACCGTTGCCAGCGTGTTGAACTGTCATGAACCTGCCGCCAAGTACTTACATACATATGTGTGTACATGTGTGTATAGTATACCAAGTGCCGTGGTACCGTTGTCTAGATGATGTTGCAACAGCAACAACTGATGGCAACTCGCCACAGCGGTGGTAAGTGCCCCCTGCCATTAAAAACTTCAGCTGGTGGCACGAGCTTAATGTTGTCGTTATACATTTTACAGGTTGACGACACACGAGCAAAACACTGAAACTTTGACTGAAGATGGAGTTGCGAGTTGCCAGTTGGAATTTAAGTTGATGGGGAAGGGAAGGAAGATGCAACAAGTTGCCTGGTGCATGTGGGGGGCGTTGCATTCAACACATCCGTGCAACCACAGGCCATGCACGCCGCCGGCAGCGTGTTGCACTTTTTTTGCTTTGCTTTTGTCTTTTACTGGCCTGGAATCGGATCTGAGGTCTGGTCGGGAGGTGTTGGGTCCCCAGACCTAACAGCTATTAAGTTGCCGGCCCCCTTTTTTTTGCCCATTTTGCATATGATTTTTTGGGTTTATTTTCGCTGGACCCTGAGGGTCGAACGTGGGGCGCAGACATTGTTGGGGGTTATCGTCCGGTTTATGGTGTCATCGCCACGACGCGCCTCATCCTTATGAAGAAATTCTCTGCCCCTCAGACTACAATATATGTACATAATTGTGAAGCGTTAAAGGTTTTATTAATGATTTTTTAAATGGGAAATATTAATATCATATTATTATTAAATATATGTTTTATATTACTGATCATTAAATTATGCCATTAAACAACTAATAGTTTATTCTTATTAAACGTATAATAAGTGTGTAAGAATATTATATTTAATATGATTCTGTTTAAATTAAATGTATTCAGATAAACATTTTATTTAAAAGACTCACTTTAAGTTGACTTAATTCATATTAAACGCTGAATCTTAGGGAAAATAAGTTGAATCAAAGAGCTAATATTACAATATCACAGCATTTACTTTCTACGTGTAGAAATCTTCTCGTTTTGGCTTTATAACGCCTAGTATTTCGTAAAATAATGCAGTAATATTAATATGTTCAAGGCACAAGTTTTATTCGTGGAATTTTTCGGGTTGCTTGTCATAAATTTGGCTATCGACACATCGATTCATTCAAATCTAAACAAGTTTATCTAATTGAAGGAAAAAACCTAGGATATAAAAATTTATTTATTAGTTTATCCTAACATGAATCAAATGGATTTTATAACACTTTTCTTTCTAATCGAATAAAATATTTAAATTAAAGTTATTAAACAAAAAGTATTTCATACTTTATATTTTAATAATTTTAATTATTACGGTTCTCTAGCGTCAACATAATATTTTATGAAAAAAGGGAGAATTCCTTGCAATTGATATTTTAAAAAATTATTTGTGTTTTAAGATGTCTACCCATTGCATGTTTTGTGACAATATTCAAAAGATCTTATGAAAAAAACAATGCAGTTCCTGTTACCAATTCGTCCTGAACAATACCCAAATTTGTCTTCCAGGAAGAAGAACGGAAATGCAATGCTGTAAAAATAAATTAGAAGTGGAAGGAAGAAAAAATACTACACAATAAAATTGAAGGTGTTTTCGGCAATTGTCTCCTTTTATTTTTGGCAAGGCGTGTCAATTCTCACTTCCGCTCTGTCAGGTTGTATTCTGAGTGTGTGTGTGTGTGTGTATATAAATGTGTGTTTTTCATTGTGTTGTCAGCTCAATATGAACTGAACTTAATAAGCAACTGAATTGAAATTGAAACGTTTAAGAGGCCTGTCAGCCATTTCCATAAGCCAAATGAATCGTTTCCTTTCATATTTAAATCGAGGCGGGTTTATTGTGGGGCATGCAACATGCAGCAAACATTTTCAAATGGCCCACACGCCCACTTAAGTGGCAGCTGGCAATAATAATGAAAACCAGTAGCCAATGCAACTGCCACCGAGGGCAACAGCGGCAACTGCAATCAAAAAATCATCATCATCATCATCATGTGGATCATCATAATAATAATAGTCGACATTTCAGCTAACAACGTCAGCCTGGAACCTCCAAGATTGATCATAGCGACCAGCCCCGGCTTAAACTCATCCATTTCGCCCAATCAGCCACACCCACAGCAACTTGCCACAAGTTGCATCGCATTTAAATGGCTCAAAAAAAGCGTCTCTCGTTGAAGTGGCAGCAACAATAACAACAATTAGTGCCTGAGTGGCAAGTGCTTGACTACAGCATACCCTGCACAAAGTGTTTGG
>JBAMBL010002363.1:0-60727 GCA_037043405.1 Drosophila subquinaria | reverse complement strand
CGTTACTTATTTAAATAAATTTAAAATATTTTTTGTTGCATGCTTTTAGGCACTTACATTGCTTAAAAACTTTGATCAGCCATTACCACCCTTCTATTTGTCCGATCTTGTTACGATTTAGTAGGATGATAGGTTATAATAGTAGTAAACGTTAATAAGCAAAAAATTCAAAAAAAAATTCTAAAAAATCGCAATTTAAAATCGAAACAAACTTGATATGCGTGGGGTTTATAGATCCTAGATCTGAGATCTAGGCCCTCACGGTCGGTCAGACGGACGGACGGACATGGCTATATCGACTCGGCTGTTGATGCTGATCAAGAATATATATACTTTATAGGGTCGGAGATGCTTCCTTCTCCTTGTTACATACAGTGCAACGAATACAATATACCCTTTTACTTATTTTTTAGGTAACGGGTATAACAAAGCATCAGAAATGTCATAAAGGACGCTTCTACTCTACGAGTACCGAGTATAACGATATTTATATTCAATATTGGCAAACTCACTCCTTCTCCAGCATCTCCACAATATGCTGCTCCTTGATGCCGTTGACATACTTGGGATGATCCTGGAAGATGCGCACCATGTCCATGATGTAGAGTGGCAAGTGGATGTGATAGGCATTCGGATGCATCATCAGTGTGGTTGGCTCACAGTCGCTGATGGGGCTATCGTCGCACATCATGAACCCGAATTTGCTTATACAATTTTTTAAAAACAATATTTGAATATTTGGTCTAACGTGTTTCTCTATTTTGATTAGTATAGTTTGTTGTTTCTCTGTTGACAAAGTAAACTTGATGGAGGTTTAGCAACATTAACAGTGCCTACTATAAGTACTCGTGTCAGGCACAACCCTCGTCCTCGTTGTTGGCGCTAATGTCATCCAATTACAGGTGTCATTAACAGTTTGTTCATCGATGTCCGCTTTCAGTTTGCTCTTCAATTAGCTACCGAAGCAGTACAAATATTGTAACAATTACATTTTCACTTTTATTGTTGATACCCTGTACGAACAGCATGTAGGAGTATTAAAGCTTTGTGGCTCTATACATTTGGTTATAGAAAAACATTTACATATTTCATTTTTATTTTTAAAATCTGATATTTTGTATGATCTTACCTAATAACTATAATAACTATATAATTTATATAATAAATTAATATAATTAGTTATAATTAAATGACTTTTTGAACATTACTAAATTCACTCTCTATTTAAATTTCAATTAATTTTGTTCAAATAATTTTCAAGATGAGTTTTCGATTTTGTCCAAAATTTGTATGTGTCATAGAAAGAAAAAGAAACCGTGCAGGGTATTTCTTAGTCTAGCACTCTTTTTTAGAGCACTTATGCTTGTTACTTGTTATTACCTGGTAATTCGACTAATATATAAATAGATCTTACCCAAATATTCCTCCCAATGCATTAGCTCCTTGGGTTGGGGTAACATTCCCGGGGGTGTCTTAAGTGTACAGCCTTAAAAATAAGTTGAGTTTTGGGGTCAAAAAATGGTCAACGTAAAGGGAAAAACATTTTGAGACCTAGCAACAAATTTGGGAAACTTTTTTTTTTATAATGTTTAACCAAATTAATCACAATTAAGTGTAAATTAAATTTTTATACAATTTTAAAATGTTGATTAAAACTCAAAAATAAATAAACCGAAAATATGAGTAAGAATATTTTTGGAAAATTTTTGAATAAGTTTTAGAATTTCAAATGTTTTTTTTTTTCAAAAATTAAAAAGCCTCAGAAAAAATTAAAATAGGAGTAAGAATATTTTGGAAAATTTTTGAATAAGTTTAAGAATTGCAAATAATTTATTTTTTTTTAAATTAAAAAGCCTTAGAAAAAAATATAAAAATTAACTTAAAATATAATGTAAAGGCAAATATAATAAGCTTAATATTCAATACTAATCTATTCAATACTAATTAGATTTTTGTTGATTAAAATGAAAATACTTATATCGGTCAATCAAATATATTCTTTAAATTCCAAACCAGTTTCATGATTTGAGACCAAGAACTTCTACTCATAATCTCACATTGTATGAACTCAGATATTTTTCTATTCAACTGAAATTCGTATCTTTTACTGGCACGCAATCCTTTCATTCTTTAACACCTCTTCCCAATCCTTTCCCAATCTTTCTTCTATTTGAACGCCCCTTAAAGGAGCGTAAGCAGTCAAAATGCTTAACTATGGCAGAACTTTTGCCAACAGATAATAAATTAGCGCATACATTATGAAATATTGTTAGGATGCCACCCGATATCCAAAACCCAATGTCTGTTGTCTATTGTCGTTAACTTCCGGCTATTAGGGTCGTCCAAACTGGCAATTTATTTTCATTTATTTTGTCCCAGAACAGGTGACACTTTCTCAAAGCGAACGGGTTGAAGAACGAAGAACGAAGAAGACACGAATGACGAATGACATGTGGTTAAATGTTTTAGGGTAACAAAAGGTTAACAAAACTATAAACGATAGATATATTTGTACATTCGGTTATTCTATTCTGTCATGCTTAGACGAGAGTATTGTATAAACTTCTAGAGTTCCTGATGACTTCATAACTTAGATTAGCTAAATTGAGCACTGACTGTGCAGTTTTTTTTAACTTGTTTTTACCCCATCTCCTGTTTAGGTAGAATGTCTTCTTTAAGCTTTTTAGCTTGTCGCAGGTCTTGTTAGAGTTTTTTAGCCCACAAGTTGTAAAAGCCATTGATTGACAGCTCACATGACTTGTTGTTTTTATAAGTTGTACCCTTTCAAAATTGCCAAAATATGGTATTATAGCTTTGTGTTAATGTATGTCATTTAGAGAATGAGATTTTGTACATCACTCTAATGAAAACAAATTTGTTTTTAAAAAAACATGTGTGTTTTGTAATTTTTAAACAATTTTAACTTTAAATTCTACCAAGCTCGCAAAAAAATTAGGTACATTTTAAAAGATATACGAAAGTTTAAGGACTGCTAAGACCTTCAGAATTCTTTCAAAGTTTGACACGATAAAAAACAAATAAAAGTTGTTTGATGTAAGTAGTTGACTAAAAATTAAGACTTATGATTAAATTTAATATATAAATAAACCGAAAAGAAGAGTAAGAATATTTTTAAAAAATTTTCGAATAAGTTGTAAATTTGCCAATTAACCTTTTTTATTTTTTTTCAAATAAAAGGGTAGAATTTTTTTAAAGTCAAACTTTATTAAAAAAATTTTCAAATAAGTTTTAAATTTGCAAAAGAACTTTTTTTCAAATAAAATTATACGTTTTTTTACAGTCAAACTTTTTCTAAAATTCCCAAAAAATTAAAAAAAACCGAATTAAAATAAATAATAATAAAATAAAAAATAATAAACCAAAAAGAAAAGTAAGAAGATTTTTGGAAAATTTTCGAATAAGTTGTAAATTTTCAAATTTACCTTGTTTTTCAAATAAAAGGGTAGTAATTTTTTAGGGTCAATTTTTTTTTTATAAAATTTTCAAATAAGTTTTAAATTTGCAATTAAAAGTTTTTTTACTGTCAAACTTTTTCTAAATTTCCCAAAAAATTAAAAAAAACCGAATTAAAATAAATAATAATAAAATAAAAAAAAATAAACCGAAAAGAAGAGTAAGAATATTTTTGGAAAATTTTCGTATAAGCTTCAGAATTGTAAATGAACTTTTTCTTATATATTTTTTTTTCAAATAAAAGGATTAGTTTTTTGTAGAGTCAGACTTTTTCTAAATTTCCCAAAACATTAAAAAACCTAAATTAAAATTAAAATAAAAAAATAATAAAAATTAAATTAAAATAGTATGTAAAATATAATGTAAAATGCAAATATAATAAGCTTAACTATTCATTAGTAATTAGTTTTTTGTTGATTCGAATGAAAATATTTATATCGGTCATTCAATGATTGCATTTAATTATTAATAATCGTAACGTTTCATCTAGAATCTAGATAATGTCGCCTAATGAAAAATTCCTTTAGGGTCGATGTACATTAGGAGCAAGTGTATGTATGGTAAAAACAACGCCCACAACCCCCTCGACATTGGGTCATTCTCATTGGCTGTTGTCGTAAAAGTTTTCAGCCCCTATAACGGACCAGCCTGCATAATAGTTGGCCAACTCATATAACGCTGTCTGAGTCTTGCCCCCGAACAAGTAACAGAAATCAGAAACAACGACATGTGGTCAGTTAGATACACTTTTTTTTATAAAAGGGAAACCCCCTTTTGTGGGGCAGGGTGGGTAATCAAGCTAACCAGTTATATGAAACCCTTATAACTGTGCAGCTAAAATAAATGTCATTCAACATGGAAAAGTGTCATGTATTTGACGAATAATTACCGTCAACATTGCGTGATTGGTTGAATCAGAATCAGGAGGCGGCCTGTGGCGTTATGGCTTAGATTTAGTTTTGCGACTGTAATGCGGGGCCTTTGGGCCATAATTACCAGACAAGTCAGGCAGTCAGGAATACGTTCAGATTTAACACGACAGTCGACGCGAAAGGAGCTCAACAAATTTCGTTGTCTCCCCGTTGAGATCTGTAAACTGATCAAAAAAATAAAAAATGTATTCACCCGCCAAATCGCCGATTGTCGATGTCACGGAAACGGAAACACTTTCGCTGCACAGTGAGCTGGACATTGAGCTGGAGTCGTCGTCGTCGGCCTATGCTCATCACAATCTGCGCCTGCCTTTGCCTGGACTTGCTGGCATTCCCAGTCTGCTGGCACCCAAATCCAATTCCAATTCCACACTGCCTGCCTTCGAATATATTGCACCGCCGAATCATGCGCTGCAAAGTCTGTCGGATTTTCCGCTGATGGAGCTGAATCGGGTGGGCATGTTTCCGGGATTCCTGCATCGACGTGCGCGGGGCGAGAAGCGTCCCATACCCGATGCCCAGAAGGATGCCAAGTACTATGAGCGACGCAAGCGCAACAATGAGGCGGCCAAGAAGTCCAGAGATGCGCGCAAAATCCGCGAGGATCGCATCGCATTCCGTGCCGCACTCCTCGAGCAGGAGAACTCCATACTGCGGGCCCAGGTGATGGCTTTGAGGGATGAGCTGCAGACGGTGCGACAGCTTCTGGGTGCCACCACGAGCGGCATGCTCGGTGTGGCAAGGCAAGTTTAACTTCAGTTTGATTTGCTTTCATTTGATTCCCCGACGCCAGATATCGCCGTGTATATAGTACTAAATACTACTTTTAAGAGCAGTGCAATTTGTGACACATACGGATTTTGTAGTTTTGTGATTTATGTTAATTGAAATAAATTATTGTGTTTAAATCAAATGATGAGTATGTTATTTCCTTTACGGTCTAATTAAATTCCACAGCTTATGTGTTCTTCCTAAAGCAGTTGGGAATTTTAAAAGCGCAATTACTTATTCTGAAATTGAAATTTGAATAAATTTTACCAATTATTTCAATTTACATTCAAATATGCCCAAAAAAACAATTATAATTCTAAAATTATAATTTTCTAAATTAAAGGCGCGTATGTATTTTAAATATACAAATTTTTATAATTTTGAAAACGCGCCTTAAATTTAGAAAATTATAATTTTAGAATTATAAAGAAATGTTTTTCATTAGCTTTCAAAAAGCGTAAAGTTTATTTTTGGTCAGGGATTAAAACCGAAACATATATCGGTTTCAGTTACGTTTTCGGTTATGTTCTCATTTATGTTTTCGGTATTCGGTTATGATTTCGGTTCACAAAAAAAATTATTTAAAATGTTAAAGACATGTAAATTTGAAAACAAATATTCAAACAAATCAAAAACTAAGATCACTTATTGAAAACAATACACAAATTAGAAAAAAAATCATTTTTATTTTGAAAACCAGGATTACACCTTAATATTATAATTAATTGACCGAACCGAGATTTACCGTTATGCATGAATCGATTATTAAACGGGTTTTTGGGTTTCGGTATAATAAAAAAGTTTTGTTTCGGTTACGGTTACCAATTTCAATCGGTTAATACCGGTTAACGGTTATGGTTATGGTTACGGTTGTAATCCCTGATTTTTGGTATACAAGATTAAGTAGATTTTTTTAATGAAATTTTTCATAGGGCTTTACTTAGAGTTTATAATAAAAAACAAAACAAATATATAATAATTGGAGTGTACAAAAGGATTCTATTTTTCCTAAACCTATTTTAAATTTGTCGGAAAGTGACTTCGTTTATTTTATTTTTTTTTCATTTTTGTTAAACTGATTTACTATCTATTTTTGGGATCGCATTTCTCCTAAGTGGTTAATTTTTTCATTTGAAATTAGTAAGTATCGGAAGATTTTTTAAAGTGTACACATAAAATAAAGTCCGTTAGATGTTAAGAAAACGAGTTAATTGCTTTATTGATATAGTAGTTGTATAAATGAGCTGACATGGTAACAAACTAGGGAGTATAACAAGTAAACTACAAGTTGAGCGAGTGCATCTGCACCTGTCCACCCGCCTCCAGGAGCAACAGCTGCCGAGCCGTCGTGGAGCTGCAAGCGGTGGCAACATCCGTGACATTCGAGCCAATCTCTGGCAGCTCTCGATCCAAGTGGAAATCGTAGCTGCGCACAGTGCCATTGGCCAGGGCAAACAGTTGCCAGCCGTCGCTGGACTGCAGCAGGGCCTGGACCAGATGCTGGCGCATTGAGCTGCCGCTGAGGAGCAGCTGCTGGTCAAAGGAGCGCAGCTCGTAGGAGCGTCGTGGCTGTTGCAGCAGCTGCAGGGCGGTGTTGGGCCGCGCATCGTAGTTGCTGCCCTCCAGTTGCTGTTGCTGCTGATCCGGAAAGCGACGCTCGTTGAGTATGATGTTTTGAATGGCACAGGATTTGCCCGTCTCTGTCTCGGGATCGGGAGCAATGTGTGCGGGCGGCATAGCCGATGTGGGTCGAATCAAACGTTGACGCTGCCTCTGATTACAGTTGAGTATCATGACGGAGCCGTTGGACAAGCCGACGGCCACGAACTGCTCATTGGCCAGGACACACAAGGATGTGGGAAACAGAAAGCGACTCTCGTGGATGCCAATGCGCTGAAATCGCTCCGTCTTCAGGCTGCGTGTGCAGCACAGCACAAAGTTGCGATTGGTGCAGACGTAGACGAGTTCGCTGCCCGCATCGATGCCGCTGAAGCGTAATCCCTGCAGTCCCTGATCCGCCAGCGCCGTCGTCAGCGTCTGTGTCTCGTCCAGCTGCCGCAGCAGCTCATCGCTGTAGACATTGCCCTGGAACAGCGACTTGGTCTTCTCATAGCCACTTTGGTGTCTTTTTAATAGATGTCGCTCCAAATAATCACGCAGATCGCAGCTGGCCGCTTGCAGCAGCTTCACTCGCGCCCAGGGCGAGCAGTACTCGTTGCTGCTGGACGCACTGCAGCCACGTCCACGTCCACTCTCCACCAGCGTCCAAATTGTGAGCAGTCCCGAATCGTTAAGCGAGGCGTACTAAAAATATTAAAAATAAATAAAACCAATTAAATTTAGTAGAAAAAAATATGGTGAAGTGAACGCGACTGTAAGAGACCCTGTATTTCATTACTTTTTTCAGTCTCTGCCTTTTAAGCATACCTGTTAAATGATTATTAATCATAGTCATTAGTAATTGGATTATTTTTGTTTAAAAGTCGAACTAATTATTAAATTACAATTATTTTCGGTTTTGAAAAATTATTTAATGATTACGATTACAAAAAATCAGAAATAATCTAAAATTATTACAATTATTCGAAAATAATCAGAAACATTCAAAAATAATCTTTTTAAGTAGAAGTATAGTTCACTGTTGAAAAATTTGTGATCATTTAATGATTACGATTACAAAAAAATTAGAAACAATCTAAAATTATTACAATTATTAAAAAATAGTCAGAAATATTCAAAAATAATCTGACTATTGAAAAGGATTATCTTTGATTATTTTTGATTATTTCTGACAACTTTATAGTTTAAAAATGAAGAAACATTTTTGGAATAACTTGTTTTGTTCAGAATAATATGTTTTTTACTAAATAGTCAAAAATAATCTAAAAAAAACTAAAATAATCAGAAATAATCAAAAACCATCGGACTACTGAAAAGGACTATCTTTGATTATTTCTGACTATTTTTGAATAATTGTAATAATTTTAGATTATTTCTGATTTCTTGTAATCGTAATCATTAAATAATCACAAATTTTTCAACAGTGAACTACGATTATTTCTAAAAATAATTTAATTGGTTAGTAATTCTAATTGAAATTTAACAGATATGATTCAAGTTAACGCGACTGTAAGAGACCCTGTACTTACTATTAATCGGTTAATTTGTTGATTATTAAATCATTTTGTCACCTCATTTACCTGAATATCCTTGTGTGGCATGGCCAAGCTGCTGCCCAATCCCATGCCCGCTGTCTTGGCAACTGCTCGAAAGCTGCGCACATCGACAACGGCACCCAGATCCAAGGCAGATAGCGCCTGCTGCTGCTGCTGCTCCAAAGCAGGCACCACCGACTGTGTGGCCGCAAAGTGCGTGAGATTGCCATCCAGCTTGGAGCAATAGCTGTGCGTCTCGCGCAGATCCCACATGGCCACGCTGCCGTCCCGCAAACCGGCGACAATGATGTCCGGTGCCTCGCTGCAAAAGGAGACGCGACAGACCTCCGCCCAGGTGGAGAGCAGGCGCAGCGGCTTGCTGGGATCCGTCAAGGACCAAACCATTAGCAGATTCGCAAAGTCATCGCGATAGACGTCGCTTTGGGGGCAACACTCGTGGACCGTGACCACGAGCTGCAGTTGTCCCGTGCTGCCAAAGATGCGACGCACGCGCAGAGCATCCAGGAGTCCAGTCTGCAACGGAGTCACCTGACGCAATGGCTGTGGACAATTCGCATTGAGCACCTTGCCCAGCAGCAAGGATGCCTTGTGCAGGAACCCAGCCAGCTGCTCCAAGTCATGGGGTTTGGTCAAACGCTGTCGCTGCTGCTGCTGGGCACGCCGCTGTTCCGCCCGACGCAGCTGCTCCAGACGCGACAGGCTGCAGTCGAAGGCATCCTTTGATTGCAGCAAATGTTGCTCAGTTTCAGTGCCCGCATCGCCGCTGCAGTTGAGCACCAGCTGACCACCATAGTGCGCCGGATGCTGTGTCCAACTGCTGCGCATGTGCAGCTCCAGCGTCTGGCATTCCGTGTCCAGGTGCTGCGACTGCGTCTGCGTTGCCAGCTGACAGGTGTTCAGCTTGCCATAGGATTGCATGTAACCCTCGTAGCTCAGTGGCCGCATCTCGAACAGCTGATAGTTGAGCTGATCGAAGCGCAGCTTACGCATCAGTTCCCGGCCACGTCTGTTGACCACTGGACGCGCCACAAAGTCCGCATAGCCGCCATAGTGCACATCCGACGAGGATTTGGGTAGCTCCGTGCCATAGCTACTGATGCCCGAGTCCAGTTGCTCCGAGTTGGCCATCGAGCTGGTATCGAAGCTATCGTCGGGCTGTCGTGTCGTCTGTCGTCGCATGTTCAGCTCATAGTGTCCCGAATCCAGTTTTCGCTCGCGTTGTATCACCGTAATTGGATTTTGCGTGGGCTCCGAGTCTTCCTCATCGTCGTCCTCGGCGGTAAATGGTTCAGCTGTTGTCATGGCTGCATATTCCTCTATTATGGGCTGCTCCCGCTCCTCCACTTCCTCAGCTTGTTCCTCCTCCTCCTCGGGCGTGCTGGCATCTGTCTCAAAATCCGATTCATACGATTCAAAATCATCGGAATAATTATCGGATTCAATTGCTGGTTTTTTAGCTGCCTCAAAGTTTACCTCAAAGGCCACAGGCTGCTTCAATTCCTTAGCTTGTTGTTGTTGTTGTTGTTGCACCTGCAGCTCACTGCGCTGCTTGGCCGAGTCCCGTTTCAGCACCAAAATTTCCTCGGGCTGCAGTGTGCTGAATATGTGCGCGCACGTACTGCTTGCTGTCCAACTGCTTGCTCATCAACTGCTTGCTCTGCCTTCCCATGTTTTGGCTGCGCTCTGCGCTTTGATGGTGGCGACGACACCGTCACACTGTGATATGTGTCCAGCACGGCATTTGGTTTCACTTTGCTTGTGGTTCTTGTTGTCTTTGATGTTGTTGTGGGCGATGGGGTTGTTTTTTTACTCGCCACATGCTCACGCTCCTTGTTTTTGCTTGTGTGCAATGGCAATGGCGACTTTTTGCTTACTTTCGTTGTTGTTGTTGTGGTTGCCACCTTTGTAGTTTTCCTTAGACTTCTTTCGCTTTCAGTGCTGTCCTGTTGCTTGACTTTTAGCTGGCTGCTCCTTGATGTTGATGTGGTGGGTGTCACACTTGTTGCAGGCGATTTGCTTGCCTTACGTGGCTGTGCTTCATTTTTGGTCTATAATAATATTTATGCATGTTTAAATAAACGTTTATATCCGCCATTGATATCAGCTGTCGCTGTTGCATTTTACAGCACCGATCGATAACAAAAACAATCGATCGATCGATGCTCTCACTCCCTCTCTCTCTCTCCTGAGTCGGCTCTTAATCAATTCAAATTAACAAGTATTTTGAAAAAAATACTATGAGTGCGTATGTGTGTGCGGTGTATTTAACAATGCCGTTTTTATTAATTAATGTGCCTGTTGTGTTCCGTGTGCATATTTCAAAGCTGCAAAATTAAGCAAATCAATTGCATTCAAATACAAGTGCTTGTTATTGAAGTGTTCAAAGTATTTTAAGAGTAAGTTTTTACGTTTGTTTTGCTCGCTGTTCGCGATGAATTTTTTGACATTTTATGCCTGCAACTTTTCCACTGCGCTTCGATTAAATTAAATGTTAATCACGTATGTTGAATCAATTTTAATTGTATATTCAGCTTATTTGCAAAAGGGACATTTCGTTGTGACAAATTTTATTGTTCACATAGCAACCAACGTGAGTAGCATAGCAACAAAAACAAAGTGCACAGCTGTTGCTTTTATTTTTTTGCTTGATGGTGGGCAGCATACTGACTTGCACTGCTGCTGTAGTCAGTGTTGCGGGACTAGCTTATTTCAGGCTAGATCTCGCATATTTGAAAATGGAATAGCTTATAAAATTTGCGAATAATTTATTGCCATAAATCTAGAATTTTTTAAAGTCGTGGTCAAATGCCGAAGTGGAACGCGTTTTCAGTCAGAAGCATATAGTAAAAACAAAATAGCGCAACAAAATGCACTTAAAAACTTTCAATGCAATATTGAGAATCACAGGTATGGAAAAACCATAGATATTTAGGTGAGGTAGAAAATGATGACATAGATGATTTGTTCTTTAATTTAGTTAGATTTAAAAACCTAATGGTTTTGTATGTTTTCTTGCATTTGGATATAGCTTAATTTTCAGCATATAATTTTTTATTTTTAGCTTATTTATACTCAGAATCTAGCTTATGCGGGCGCTCAGCACTTGGCAGTAAAGCGTTTTGCAACACTAACGCAATAGGGTTGATTGCATTTGAATAAATATACTTGTGATTTTATTACTTAGCATAATTTAGCTTTATTTGTGTGTGCACATTTAAAGTAATATCACAATAAATAAATTTGATTTGACTAAAGTTATGAACGCTGCTGCAGCCATAAGCCAGTTGTTGTTGTTGTTAGCAACAACAAGACAAGGCAACAACAACTCCAGCTGCTTTTCAGGTTTTGTGCACCGCTGTCTTCGTCTCCCCCCCGCGCAGCGTAATACTGGGACGCATAACGGTCGTATATGTGCTCCATGGTGCGTTTGGCGTCGTCCCGATGCAGCTCGTGCTGACCATAGAGCGCACCAGTGCTGTCGTGGAACAAGATATCGTTGCGCCTGTCGAAAACACCGTATAGTGTAAATGGACGCACTTCGCTCTTGTAATTCCGGCCAAACAGATGATCCATGTCCCGCAGCGAGTTGTAGATCTCGTTGTGTCGCGTTGTCGACAAGTTGTGCGTCATCAGCTGGCCACGTGTCGTCCAGTGCAGATAGCAGTACTCGAACCTCGAATGGCGCTCAATGCCGCCGTAGGGACACAACAGACGGTAAGACTTTGGCTCGCCACGTTTAACCCAGTCCGAAGTTAGATTTCCGCTCACATATTTCTTGTAGACATCGGAGCTGATGAAGGCCACATCGGAGCCTTCGTTTAAACAACGCAAGGCGCCTTCATCGCCACGATAATGCTGTGGACACTGGCGACCGTGGTGTGGATGCCACAGACACGAGTCGCGATGGAAATACGAGTGCAATGAGTGCACCTCTCCCGTGGCATTCGCTATGGTCTCCAGCACGGAGAGATGAGCAGCTCCCTCGTAGCTAGGCAAGCATGCGCGAGCGCCTCTTAAATCCTTGAAACTCTTGTACTCGCCATCCTTGTGGACCACCGCGATGATCGTGTAGCGATCATGCATCTTCTCCGCATACTCATAGAGCAATGGCTTCAAGCCGTAATCCCTTTGCGCCTGTACACGCTGCTCCTGATCCACGAGCATGACATCGGCACTCTTGTACTTGATATCGTCCATGCACATCTCCAGATTTGTTGTCCTTATGCATTGAATGTTCGGCTCGACGCCGTAAACTTGCGCTGCTTCCTGCAACCAGGAGCACTTGATGTGCTCTATGATGGACGTTGTGCACATGACAATGGAACGTGGCGGATTGCATTCGGGGAAACTGTAGGCGGACTGAAAGCCAATGGCCTGATCCAGATAATCATTGATGGGAATGACATTGTCCATGGGCCAGGTGAACACATGATAGGTCTCCAGCAGACTGAGCAACGCATTCTGCCAGCTCTGCGGCTCATCGTGTGTGAGTCCCGTGACCAGACGCTGCACCTGAGCGGCATGGGAGCGACGTGCGGCGACGACGGGCCAAGGTTTGGCTGCCCAAATGCAGGGACGGCTCACATTCATGGGCTGCAGATGGCCATCCAGACAGAGGTAGCTGTACTTCGCTGGATCATCCTGAGCGGCCAGACCCGCCAACTGTTAACAAATAACAATTATAGTTATAAATTATAAATAATTGTACGCTACTCACACCAAAGTGACTCTTGACATCGTCTAGACGCGCCCAGGAGACGCTGCCGCCGCCGCTGGTCAGACAGTAGAGTGTGCCACGTCTGCCCCAGTGCTTGTCCGTGTCGTCACAGCTATAGGGATCATAGCACATCTGGCACAGTGACGGATAGCGATCCTTGAGAATGCGATCCTGCTTGGCATCTGGCACCCAGGGACCCGCCTTGCAGCTGGGACCAAAAAACTTGGCCGACGCTGCAATGCGATCTTCAGTCAGCGTGAGATCTGGATTGCAAGATCTTGCCACCATGGTTGACTCGAAATACTGAATGAAAAGGAATTATTATAATAATTTAAAAGCAGTTGAAATTGTACAAAAGTTTGGGGACTTACATTGGCCAACACTTCGGTCCAGTGATTTTCCAAGCCGTAGCCAGGATGACACAGCTTGGCGCCATGCAGATCATGCACTGTGTGTATGCCAGCACTGTTATCCACAACGGCCACAATTTCATACTCAAAATGCGACTCATGGGAACGCAGCTCGCTGGCCACCAAAATCTCCACACTCGCCCAACGGGCTGCTATTAAATCCTCTGAGGTGAGCACACCAAAATGAGCAGTTCCCTTGTGGATGCGACGCACGCAGTCCAAGCGATCCACGCCAATCACACACTCAATGTTACTGGTCGCCTCCAGCAAGGGACAAAACTTGGGCGCCTTGCGATAAGTGCCCCGTGATTCTACCACACAAACACGCACTGAAATGGAGTTTGAAAAAAATATACAGAAATGTTTCAAAATTAGAAATTTTAATTTAAAACAGATTCAACATCTAAAGGTTTATCTGTATGATTTAGATAACTCTTGAATATTCTATTTTGTAAATTAAAACAGGATAAACTTATTTTGAAACTTTTATCCTAAACACTAATTTTCAACACATAAAAAAATATAGAAACAATCAAATTTTTTCTACTCAAAAAGTAAGACTTTTTATTTTAATGATAAGATTCAAATAATTTGTATTATACAGTGGCTCACATCTTATTTCAACCAGTACAAAAAGCTACTTTAATTAAAAGCTTCGATTACAACTAACTAAAATACATACCTCATTAAAAGTATTTACAGAAAACTTAAGTTATATCAACTCATAATTTGAAAGTATTGAAAATTGCTTGAAAATTTTTGAGTTTTTGTAAAAATCCGCTTTTTTCAACTTTTATCCTCGATTTTTAAAATAATATTTGTATGCAAAAAGTTTCTTTAAACAATCCTAATAGTGAATGCAAAAATAAATTTTCAAAAATTCCTTCGCTAGTATTTTTTATGATTTTTTGATAATTGATAATAATGATTTTCTTAGCCACCTTTTCCACCTTTTTCTACCAAATATTTCTGGGATCATTCCATACAAAAAATAATCAAATATACCAACGAAAAGATTTTTAAAAATTTCTTTTTGCAAAGCTTGATTTTATCTGATTTCTGTGAATTATTCGTTTACTGCTTGCAGTTTTTAGAAGCAGAAACAGAAGCAAACTTTTTTATATTTAAAATTCCCCCTGATATCATACCATATTTGAGCATGCGCAACCGGTTTCACGCAGTATTTGCATTTCATGGTCGTCACGGGGAATATCTCAGAGTCAGATATCATAACGATTACGATTACGCAGAATTCACAATTGACCGACAATTAATAGTTGACATGCGGTGCCAGGCGAAGGGGGAAATCCCAGTCACAGATTTTGGGCACTGGCACAGACATTCAAGGTCGTCGCTAGTGCATTTTTTTACTGGGCACACAAAATTTTTAATTACGAGTCTCAGAGCTCGCAGACTGGTTTTTCGGTTAGCTGCGGAAGAGGCAGCAACTCGCAGCACTCAGCTGACGGGCTGTAAACTTTTGTATGTGAGTGTAAACAAATTTATTGGGGGGAGGATCTCAATATCATTGTCAGTGCCATAAACTGACTGAATTTTGTTGCACATACTTAAATATACTATAGAAATTCGAATAAAAAAAAGCTGCCATATGTATTCAAAGTTTCCCCTATTCTTATTTATTTTTTACATTAACACCTCTTCTGATCTCATCTTTTTTTTGCAATTATATATTTTAATTTTTAAAAGTTTAGTTAGTGTATTTAAACTTCGGTTTGCTTTTATCTTGTCTTGTTTTTCTTGCTTTATTTTTCTCTCTCTGAAGGTCAGCTGGTTTGATAGCGGCTTTTGGTAAATCAATAACTAAGTCATTGTTTCGTTTTAAACATTTGCATATTTTTTTTAAATTAAAAATAAATTTTCTTATATAATTTTGTGGGAAGCCGTTAGTACTGGATTTTGGAATTATTAAAATTTTTAGCTAGTTTTTAAACACTTTTTAAGTGTTTATCTTTAATCGATGGCATTTTAAATACTTTTTATAACTACCTAAAATTTTAAAACAATTTAACAGAAATAATTATATACATAATTATATAATTACAGAATAATTATATAATTATTTATGAGCATAGAGTATCTAACAATTTAACCTCTACATATTTATTAAAAATTTAATTGTATTTATTTTTCTTATTTGTTGTGACATTCAGATGCATTTCTGGGTCCAGTTTAGTCAACTTTGAACTTACGTTTCCCATCATCGGGCGGTTCGATGGCGACACAAATTGTTATTGATAAGAGCACGGCAAATAAAGACCATTTAAAGTCTAATGTTGACGACTGCATTATTGTGTAATTACTTAAATTGTTGCAATGTAATTAAGTAAATAATTTTCGGTGCACTTTATTTGATATTTTCACTCAGTTCTTAAATTGTTTTGTTTTAATTAAACGCGCTATCTGCACTCGGACAGCAATTACGCCTATATATACCACTTATATATATGTATAAATATTTAAATAAATTATATTTATGTGTGTCGAGAATGCGCTTAATCGACCACACGCGACGGACGAACAGCGGCGACTGTTCAACAGCCTCCGATGCAGCTTACGTCGTCGACTATATATGTCACTATATGTAGTTTCAATTTACGTAGTCGTAGTCGCAGTCGTAGTCGCTGTTCAAAACCCGTTCTGTTCCGTAAGGCCCTCCACGCACAGCTGATGAGTCAAGTGGGGCTTTGGAAATTTCAGGTTTTGATTGATTGTCAGAATCAGATTCAGTGAAAGGTGCGTCGGGCATCAGGGGGGGGAATTACCCGTAGTATAAAATAAATGTGCAATGTGATTGCATGCTATGTAAGCTTTGTTTTTATCCACTATTTAAAAAAAAAACACTATGTTCAAGAAAAACTCTAGGACTTAATTTTTTCAATGTGTTTTTCAATGCTTTGTTCTACAGCTTTTTAAAGAATATGTTTTTTTATTTTTACCTTTAATTTATATTATTTTTTTATACCCTATAGCCATTTAAAATGTCCAAAAATGGTTATAATATATTTTGCATATATTTTTTTAAATTTCTAAAGCTATTTAAGTTAAAGAAAAACTCTAGAACTCAATTTTTTCAAATTTTTTTGGATGCTTGGCTCAACAGCTTTTTATAGAATATTCTTTTACTTTCACCTATATTTTGTATACTATTTTGTATAACCTTTGTAGTCAAAAAAGGGTATAATATTTTATTCATATATTTTTTTTAATTTTGTAAAGCAATTTAAGTTAAAGAAAAATATTAGAACTCAATGTTTTCCATGTGTTTTAGGTGCTTTATATTACAGCTTTCTATAAAAAAAGTTTTTTATTTTTACCTTTATTTTATATTCTAGTTAAATATATTTTTTTAAATTTTCTAAAGCTTTTTAAGCTAAAGAAAAATTCTAGAACTCAATTTTTTTGATGCGTTTTTAATAGCAAATTTCATTTATTTTTATTCTTTTTTCAGTTTTCTGCAGTTTTTCGTAGCAAATATTTTTTAATATTTTTTATCTATATTCTATATATTATTTTTTATAATATTCTTTTCTAAATATATTTCTGTATTAAATTCTGGCGACACTGATGCTCAGATATATGTATCTTCTAAAATTGTCTATATCTCTCCCTCTCCATCGATTGTATTCAACTAATCTCTTAGTTTAGCGATACCAACTGATTTAGCTTGCTTATAAATACTATGACTATTATTGGCGTTCCTTCTTATCATTCGTCGAAGCTTATCAGTGGACACTGTAGACAGTATAGATTGTACAACTGTAGACTGTCGACTGTATAAGTTGGTTGTGGTAGACCCGATTTCAGTCACGGCTCTTAGTTTGCGGCATCGGCATCGAAACGCCCTCAACTTGATCTCCAGTCTCAAGTGAACTCGCGTGATCATTTCTCGTGCAATTCTCCATCAAATCTCAATTTAATTATATGTAATATTCAATCGCTGAAAGTGTGCCATTGTATTCAAATGTCTGGTGTAAAAAGTTGGAAGATTCTAATACACTGATAAAAATGATTTAATTTAATTAAAAATAAATATAATAATTGTAACGTTATTTTTTGTTTGTTTTTCTTCCTTTCTCTAATTTAAAATAATTTTGTTTAAAGACAATATTCTTAATTTTTTAAATTGCATTGTTTTTTTTATCAGTGTACAAGTTATTGAAACATTTTACGGCTTCCCTGTTGTTGATATTGACTCAACTAGTTTGCGTTTATTCACGATCTACGCATCTACAAACAAAAGTTATTTGTGAATATTCCAAAGTAATTCCCCACTTTTAATTTGGGGATTGGCTTCGAGATTCGAGCTTTGATTAATGGTTAGCTCGAAAACCTTTTCATTTTTTGGTTACAAATTGTCATAGGTTTTTTTTTAACAAATTAAATTGTTTTATTTTTAGTTATTTTTTTTTAATTTTTGTTTTTCTAATTTGAGTTTTTAATTAATCTGTGTCAAATTTCCAAATGCACAACTTAAATTATTCCTTATACATATGTTAATATTGAAACCGGTTTCTGTATTTAATATGCAAACAAAATTAACAGTACTTGATTGTTTGTACGTATTTTATATGAAGTTAACATCACACGCGATTCACTTTGATCTGTTTTGTGTGTGAATCAATCAGGTTAAACGCATAAATAAAGCTACAGTAAATGCTGCCTAAATGCAATAATTTTAATTTTTTTTTTTTAATTTTCTTTAATATAATAAAAACAGGCGTTTTCATTCATATTAACTCAGTTTTTGATTAAATTTCAATAAAATCCGTCAAAAAATGCAGTCTGGGAATTTTATCTATATTATTTTACACGTCAAATCAATTGTTGATTTACGCTTGAGAACTTTTTCAAAACGATGCAATTAAAAAAGTGTTGATAGGAAAATGTTCTATTATTCGACAAGTGATTGTCTGAAAATTATAAAAACAATTATTCCTAATAACATTATTTTCAATTGTTTTATTTTGCTTAAATTCCTTCTGAATTTAACATTTTTGTAAATATTAGAGACATAAACCGTAGACATCTAAATATAGGTTGAAAGTACTATTCCGTCAGATAATAACTATTGTCATTAATTATCAAAAATGTTGATAAGACTTGCACGTCTTAATAATGATTATGATAATAGCTTCTTTTATTACTACACAGTTATGCAGATATGTTTGTGTACATTGCGTATTATCGTTTTTATTACAGTCAAAACTTTATGCTGGCCCCTTTTCTAACTCTCTTAATGATCAGATAAGATAACACTCTCTTGACAACGCATATTTTACATACAGTTTGTCAAGTAATTGTTTGCAAAGCCTTAAAAATGTAATATTTCGACTTTAAATAAGAAAATAATAGCTTATTATATATATTTGGAAAGGTCATTTAATTTTCGTTCAAATGATGCAAAAATTTCCTTAACCCATTAAGTACCCATTAAAATATTCGAATTTTAAAAAAGGTCTACTTTTTCAACTTTTTTCCTCGATTTTTTCCAAAAAATGTTAGGATGCAAAAAAATTCTGAAAACAATTCTAAGAGTAACTGCAAAAAAAAATTTTCAAAAATATTTTTGATAGTATTTTTTAGAATTTTTTGAAAACTGAAAAAAAGGCACTTTTTGCATGAAAATGAGGAAAAATGGGTTAAAATTGTCATTTTTAGGATTTTCAAACAATTTTAAAAAATACTAGCAAAAATTTTTTTGAAAATTTTTTTTTGCAGTTACTCTTAGAATTGTTTCCAGAATTTTTTTGCATCCCAACATTTTTTGGAAAAAATCGAGGAAAAAAGTTGAAAAAGTAGACCTTTTTTAAAATTCGAATATTTTAATGGGTACTTAATGGGTTAAGGAAATTTTTGCATCATTTGACCGAAAATTAAATGACCTTTCCAAATATATATAATAAGCTATTATTTTCTTATTTAAAGTCGAAATATTACATTTTTAAGGCTTTGCAAACAATTACTTGACAAACTGTATGTTTCTATACTTTTTTGTTGCCATTACAGATCACAAACAAAGTAGACAAATTAGCTGAGCGTTAAAACTACAATATGTTCTTATCAGTCAAGGGAATTGGAAAAGTCATAAAGATTACAACGCCAGTGCATGGAGTCATTAAACTGTGATATACTCGAACTATCGTCCAAATACTTCCATATTGTGGGGAGTGTATTTCTACCTATCTAAGTACATATCTAACATACATATATAATACATCTGAGACAATGGCGCGACTTAATAAACGCCTGCTTCCTATCAAAGCGCATTTCTTCTTCTTTATGGCGGGTAAGTCTTTGGAATCACTTTTAAAATCATACTTAAATTTATACCTGGTAATAAAACCGTAACCATAACCGTAACCGTAACCGTTAATCGATTTTAATAATTGAATTGAATCTGAAACAAAACTTTGTTATTGTACCGTAACAGAAAAATCTAAATTATTTAAACCAAAATAACCGTGTAGTAACCGATTCATGCATAACTGTTAATTTCGGTTCGATCAAGCAATTAATTTAATTATGTTATTAAACGTGTAATCCTAATTTTCAAAATAAAAATGATTTGTTTTATAACTTATGTATTGTTCTCAATAAAATGATCTTAGTTTTTGAAATTTTTTAATATTTGTTTTCAAATTTACATGTCTTCAATATTTTAAATAGTTTTTTTTGTGATCAAAATCATACCGGTATTTGGAAATCGAAATATACAAAAGACGTAACCGATATATATAAATTTTGCGTAACCAATAACGGAAAACCTAAATGCAAACATAACCGAAACCGTAAATGAAACTGATATTAGTTTCGGTTTAAATCCCTGATTTATACTCATTACTTTGCCAAATCTTTACCCATTTCTATCCGGAATCTCAATATGTTAGCTCTAAATTAGTTTGATATTTAAATTTTGACCAAACATTTTGATTGTTGAGCTCTAAATTACTTTAATATTTAAATGCTGTTCAAATATTGCGATTATTTGACTTTAATTTGTATATAGCTTACTGATTAGACCACAACAACTAGATTGTTTTTGTCTGCTGCAATTAATAATTATTTATTTATTTAGTGACCATTGAATTAATTCACTATGTCAATTTGTTTTGTGTCTGTCTGTTCTTTACTGCCATAATAAAATTGTTTACATACTTAAAGCATAATAATTTCCAACTCTCTTAACTTTGTCAAATCTAAACGCATTTTAATAAGCCATGTCTTTTTGATCATTGTTTGGCCTCTAATTTTATGCTGCATTTAGTTTTTTTATTACTTTTGAGATTCTAAAATTGTTCGAAAAATAGCAGATTTTCCATATCTACCCCTTTACAAATTTTTGAACACTTTGAAGCCTTCTAACTTTGTCAAATCTTAACTTATTTTGACAAGCAATGTCTTTTTGATCATTGTTTAGCCTCCGAATTTGCTATGCATTTAAATTATTCCCAGTTTTGAGATTTTAAAAATTTTCAAATATTTTACGAATTTTCATACCTAACCCTTTTCAAATTTATGAACAATTCGAAGCCTTGTAACTTTCTCAAATCTTAACGTATTTTGATAAGCAATGTCTTTTTGATCATAGTTTGGCCTCTAATTTTATGCTGCACTTAAATTTATCTTACTTTTAAGATTTTAGAAATGTTCGAAAATTTTGCCAATTTTCCATACCTACCCCTTTAAACATTTTTGAACACTTTAAAGTCTTCTAACTTTGTCAAATCTTAACATATTTCCAAAAGCCATGTCTTTTTGATCATTGATTGGCCTCTTAATGGATTCTGCATTAAAATATTACTAAATTTTAAAACTTTCTAAATTTTCAAAAAGTTGCCTGCTTCTCTTTAAATAATTTTCAAAACTTTAAAGTCCCATAACTTTGTCAAATATTGACAAATTTTAATGAACAATGTCTTAAATAAATCGTTGATTGATTCGACAGCAATGGGACCCATATTGCCCCAACTATCTGTGATAGGCAAACAGATTGGCATTCCTCCGGACATAATGGGCTATATAACCGCCGTGTTGCCAATACTCTATGTGCTGGCCAAGCCACTTGTTGGCTTTCTGGCTGACTATTTTGTGGTAAGTCGAATTTAATGAGTTTCCCAAGATAATGATCTTTCATCTGATCAGGGACTGCAAATAAGAGTTATAAATGCTAATTTAAACTAAAAAGAAATCAATGTGAAGGAAATATGCTACAGATAAATGGTATGCACCAAAATTCCTATTTCAGTCGAAACTATCGATATCAGCCAAAAACTTTTATATTCAATTTGTAAGATTTAAATCAAATTTAATTCTAATTTCTTATTTTTATTTAAAAAGTAAAGAATAATTTTAAAATTTGCTCAAAAGGCATTACCTTTAACTTTTATGTTTTGATTTTTAAAATAAAAGTTACGAAATAACTCTTATTTGTAACTTTTAAAGTAAAGATAAAAAATAACTCTTATTTTTTATTAAAAAAAAATCAGAAATCAGTATTATTTCACAACTTTTTATTAAAAATTAAATTTCAATGATTATTTTTGAGTTTTTTAAGGAAAATTAAAAATAATTGTTATTTCGTAACTTTAAAATATAAATTTGAAAATAATGCTTAAATTGAAATTTTTATTTTAAAACTTACACTGATAAAAAAAAGGATCTAAAATCAAGATTTTGGTCTCAGAACTAAGAATTTTGAACTCTTGAAGTAAGAAAATACATCTTGATTCTAAGAACATTTCATTTAAGACCAAGTTCAAGATTAATATTCTTATTTTTAGTAATTTGGTCTTAAATTATTCTTATTTCAAGAACAAAATATTGAAGATGAATGTTCTTGATTTTAGAAAGTGGTATTTTTTTCAGTGTATAACAGTTATAGTGCCTGCATCTGATTCGTTTTTTTTACAGAACCTGCGCAAGTTCATCTTTATGACATTGATTGTGACCATGACATTGGCCTACGCCGGCTTCTACTTCCTGCCCAGCGCGACGCACGCCATTGAGCTGGAGGAGAGCAGCGCCCAGTGGTCGGTCACGTTGACCGCGGAGCCGCTGCACTGTCCGGATGCGTTGTATGCCTCAGAGGATTATTGCCAGGCGACGCATCAAGCGCAATGCAGTCAACAGAATTTCACGTTCCACACGCTGCTGGTGGCGCCACAATCGGTGACGGGATTGCAACTCAGCTCCAATCTGCAGCATGGCAATGAGAGCTACTTCCTCTGCCTGAGCCAGCTGACCGAGTCCGTGGCGTGGAGCAACAGTTCCGCCCAGTGCCAGGTGCAGCACATCGACAGCTGTGTCTATGGCAGTGGCAAGTTCTGGCTCTTCGTCTGTCTGCTCTTCATCGGCACCATTGGCTTCAATGTCACCAATTCCATCTCGGATGCCTGTTGCTTTGATCTGCTCAGCGGCGAGGCTGGCGGCGAGGGGGAGTCCAAGTATGGCGCCCAGCGTGTTTGGGGCACCATTGGATTTGGGATTACGGCACTTCTGGCCGGCGTTGTGGTCAACTTGTGGACATCGGATGCCATCAAGAGTTTTACGCCCGCCTTGATGATCATGTGCGTTTTCAGTCTGCTCGATTTGTTCAGCGTGTCCAGGTTAAAGATGCCCCAGCTGGGTGGCTCCGCCTCCATCTGGACGGATGTCTGGCAATTGGTGCGTCAGCCGCCTATAGTCACTTTTCTGATCTTCGCCACCATGGCGGGCATCCTGGACTCCTTCATCATCTACTTTATGTTCTGGCATGTGGAGGAGGTGGCCGCCCAGACGGGTTACATGGCGGACATCAAGCTCATTGAGGGATTGGTCGTGGCCGCCGAGTGTTTGGCCGGGGAAGTCCCGTTCTTCTTCTACAGCGGCAAGATCATTAAGAAATTAGGTTATGTTCACTGCATGTCCATGTGCTTCTTCTTCTATGCGCTGCGTCTGTCGCTCATCGCCTGGATACCCAATCCCTGGTACCTAGTCGGAGTAGAGCTCTTCTTCCAGGTAGGGATGGCACGATTAATCGTATGATACACAATAATCGATTATTTTGCTTCCATTGGCGATTTAATTGTATCGTAAAATGTGTTGCGATTGATTGAAACACTAATCGATTATTCGATTAAATAATCGCGTCCTTGCCAACATTTTTTCAGGCAAACACACATGGAGATTTTATTCCAACAAAAATACTAGCAAAAATAAATTTGAAAATTTTTTTTTGCAGTCACTCTTAGAATTGTTTAACAAAATTTTCTGCATCAAAATATTTTTTGTGAAAAATTGAGGAAAAAAGTTGAAAAAGTAGACTTTTTACATAAATTTGAAATTTTCGAAGGGTACTTATTGGATTAAAGAAAGTTCTGTGTCATTCAAACGGAATTTAAATGACCTTTCCATTGATGAAAATATGTTAACGATAACGGCTCAAATAAGCCTTAAATGTCCAAATTTTACCTGCATACTTTATGCTGTGAGCCACTGTATTTATATTTTTTGGACATTTTATTATTGTTCTTAATTTTTTTTGCTATACATTACACAATATTTAAAAAAACTATAACAAAAATTAATCATTTGATTAATCGATTATTTTTATTTTTCGTCGATTAATTGCAATCACATGATTCAATAATCGATTAATAAATTTAATTTGCCATCCCTACTTCCAGGGCATCACCTACGCCCTGTGCTACACCTGCATCGTGGCCTACGCCTCGGCCGTGGCCCCGCCGGGCACCTCGGCCACCGTGCAGGGCCTCATGGCGGGCATGGACGATGGACTGGGCTTCTCCATTGGCTCCTTGATTGGTGGCCTAATGTTCAAGCGTCTGGGCGGTCGGGAGAGCTTCAAGTATTTCGCCATTGCCGCCATGTGCACCTGTGTGGCGCACATTGTCCTGCGTCCCTTGTCCCGCAAGCGACAGTATTTGCCCAAGAGTGGCTATCAACTGCCCACGGATCAGCCGGATGAGCTCAACTCCCCGCAGCCGGAGGAGCTGCCCAAAGTTTACTAGTTTTAATCAGTCTTTATTTTGTATTATTTTTATACACGGTTTTTTAATACAAATATTGTACAATAAGATACAATTAAACAAACTTGACTTGATTCCAGGTTGAATGACATTTTGGATTGTTTTATTTGGAGCGACAAGTGTTCTCTCCATTCCCATTCCCATGCCAGCCATTTTGGGATCGCACGCGGCGCCGACAACTTTCAAGTGTCTCAGGTGACTCGATAGCCATTTAACAATACAAAACATAATAATAATATTGAATATTGAAACGTGCTCTGATTCTGAGGCGGCTTTTGAAAGTGAAACTGATGTGTGTGTTGTGTTGTGTTGTGTTGAGTGAGTTCATCATCATCATCATCTTCATTCACGTTGCGGCTTAAATGTCGAGCATTTCCCACTCCATATATCTTCGGAATTTTGAATTGAATGATCTGCTAAATAACACAGATAAACATAATTTTTTTTTTAATTTTTATGTTACTTTTTTATATGTAACTATGTTTAGAATTACGCCTAAATTCAAAATATATCTATAAAAAATTTAAATTATGGCTTTAAAATCTCATTTCACAATTTAATTTTAAATATATTTTTTTATTTGTTGTTGTTAAAAAATCAATAATTTTTAATAATTTAAATTATGGTTTTAAAATCAAAAATCTTAGTTAAATTTAAAATAAATTTTTTTTTATTTGTTGAAGTTAAATAAATAATAATTATTAATCATTTAAATTATGGTTTTCATAATATCCAATTTAAATTTAAATGAATTTTTTAAATTTGTTGAAGTTAAATAAATAATAATTGTTAATAAATTAAATTGTGGTTTTAAAATAATAATTCCCAATATAATAATAATAATTAATAATTTAAACTGTCACTTCAAAATCGCATTTTACAATTTAATTTTATATAATTTTATTTTTGTTTAAGTTAAATAAATAATAATTGTTATTATTTAATTAAATTTTAAAACTATTTTTTTTATTTGTGGCTTTAAATTGTGGCTTTAAAATCTCATTTCAGAATTTAATTTCAAATAATTTTATTTTTCTTTAAATTGTGGATTTAAAATCGCATTTCCTACTTAAATTTTATTAAAATTTCTGTTGAAGTTAACTAAACTATTATTTTTTTGCCAATATAATAATTTAGTTTCTGCAATTTTGCTGACCAGTGTACATGATTTATGCCCAAGTGTTGAAGCCACTTGAAAGTTGTTCAAGAACAAAATTAGACTGTGCAGCTATTAATTCAGAATGCTTCAGAACTGAGAATTGAGAATTGAGTGGCCCAAATGGAGGCTATAAGAGTGTGCTCCACGACTCCACACGGCCAACAGTCCACAAATGGTGAAGATGCCAAAAGCGTTGCGGATTTGTGCGGATCTTGTGCGGCCGTTGTTAATCCTAATAGTCCTAATAAATGTGAGGATGATTAGCAGCCGCCAGGTGGGCAAATGTCATTTGGCCCGTCGTCTCTATCGCTATGGTGTGCCCTACAGCGAACTCTCGGATTGGCTGTGTCTCGTCGAGGGCGAAAGTTCGTTCAATACAAAGGCGATAAATCCCTCCAATGTGGATGGTTCCGTGGACTGGGGATTATTTCAAATCAATGATCGCTACTGGTGCAAGCCTGCAGATGGACGACCATCAACGGATTTGTGTCGTTTGCCTTGTCGATTGTTGCTCAGCGATGACATAAGGTATTCGATTGCCTGTGCCAAGTATATAAGGCAACAGCAAGGATTCAGCGCCTGGGTTGCGTGGAACAATCGCTGTCAAGGTGTCAAGCCGAATGTAAATCATTGCTTTAAGCGAAGGCAGAGATACAGTTTTGGTTAAAAATTTTAACTCCAAATTTAAACTCAACTGAAATTAAAAAATAAACTCTCAATTTATATTTAACTGCGACTCAGAATATAAAGCTCATTCAAAATAAAAATGTGTAACGAACTTTAATTCAAATTCATTTAAATAACTAGTGTTGATAAATGACAATTTCTAGATCTGGCAACGCCGCGCTGCATATGCATGAAAGCTAAGTGCTATACAACTTCGCTGCTATTCATTCACCTTGGTCTCTTGCTTTGTTTACGCAGCAGTAAAAATAGTGAAAAATTGCAAAATAATATTAATAAAATGGCATCAGCATCAAGTTCCAGTGCCCGACATTTGTTTGATGATTCCAAAAAGCGTCTATGCGCTCGCGTTGGCGTTAATGTGAACAATTTGGGTTCTGTGGCCAGGCAAGTGGTGCGAGGCTCCAAAACAAATGAGGTAGGAACAGAAAATACAGTGACTGCCAGCTTAAATGACTCACTTGCTTGTAAACAAAAAAAGGAAAACAATATTTAAAAGCAGACTGTTCAATAATTGCTTAAATCCATTTTAAAATGTTTTATTAATTATTATAATTGTTCATAAAAAGAAAAGTGAATAAGTAGAGAGTGAAATGAGCTGGCGGAGACTGTAAATATGTAAATATAAATAGAAATAATGAATGTTCAATTTATTTGCGCAGGTCATGCATCATACGCTCAAGAACTTTACACAAGTCGATGTGGTGTCCGATTATAGCAACCAGAATCTGCAGAAAATGAGTCTGATACTGCAGCATGTGGGCTATCAGTATGATGTGATGCAAGACAGCGTTAATCATTTGGATTACCTCAAGGAACAGGTGACGGCCATGGAAAGATGATTGGAAGAGCAAAAGCCTAGACATTAGACAGCTGCCACCTATGATTTCGACACACTCGCCTCGCCTCGCACTTGCTCTCATATTATATATATTCATAAAAGTATTCATAGCCTCGCTTGAGGTTAATCCCAGCAAGCTGCTGATGGTCACCCGGCGTCGGCGGCCCTTGACTGTGGGCTGGCAAACAAATGCGATAAGCCTAAAGATATGCAGGGCTCGTTGCCTATAAAAGTTGCTGGTAGCGAGCAGAGAACTTTAATCGTATATCAAATCATGCTGTACTCGTATCTTCAACTATTGCTAGTCGCTTTTCTGGCCATTGCCATCGGGCAGGAGCAGCAGCAGCAGCAGGAGGAGATCCTGCCAGCTCCACAGGACGGTCGCATTGTGGGCGGCTGGGCGACAAACATAACGCACTTTCCGCACCAGGTCTCCCTGCAGCTGGGCACTCGTCATGTCTGCGGCGGCACCATAATTGCAGCCAATATTATTCTGACTGCCGCTCACTGTGTGGTGAAAGTCGATGAGCCGCAGAGCTATGCCATAAGAGCAGGCTCCACGTTGTGGTCAAGTGGTGGCAGCTATATTCGTGCACGTCGCATCATACCCCATGGACAGTTCAACGTGCCCACGCACATGAACAACGACATTGCCTTGGTGTTGCTGCAAAAATCACTCGTATATAGTTCAGCCATACAGCCCATTGGTGTGGTGCTTTCCACGGATTTGGTGCCCGTCCAGGCGCAGCTATTTGTCAGCGGCTGGGGAGCCACAGCTGTTGACCAGGTGGTCACGTCGCCGCGTCTGCACTACACCGCAGTTGTCCAAATGGATCGTCAGCGATGTGCACAGAACTATTTTGGCGCTGGCACCGTTACCAGCACAATGTTCTGTGCGGGCAGCAAATCCGGACTCGGTGATCGTGACAGCTGCATGGGCGATTCGGGTGGTCCGCTGATCACCCGTGTTGCCGGACGCTTTAAGCTGCTCGGCATTGTCTCCTGGGGATTGGGCTGCGCCAATGCCCAGTATCCGGGCGTCTACACCTATGTGACAGCCCATGGCGCCTGGCTAACACAGATCCTGAACACACTATAGTCTAGTCTTAGATTTTTGTTAATTTAAACATTGTTTACTTTCAAGTGCACACTGTATATTTAAGTCACAATTTTTTTAATTTGCCAATTGCATTTCATTGCTTGTGTAAGATTTATCTATGTAGTTCCTATCTAAAAGATTTTTTAAAACTCCATTAACATTTCTAGAAAACTTAAAAATTAAGAAATCGCTATTTAAAATTGCAAGATCTAAAAATTAATAAATTTGTTATTTGAAAAATGCAAATAAAAGTTGCTAAAAATTAACAAATCTCGTTCATTTATTTTCATTTTCAATTCGAATTAATTTATGATTGATTTACGTTGACATTAGATAAATAAAATATTTTGTATACTACAATTAACAACCAAGTATCAATTACATTATACTGAATACAACTTGTAAATTTATATGTACATACATATCCCTTTTATTCCAGAAATTTAATATAAAAATGTAGAAATACATACATATTTCTAGCAAAACTGATTTACAAATATTTCTCAAGAAGTTTATTAAGAATAAAAAATGGTATAATGATGAGTTAATTTATTTCTTTTAATTAATTCAATTTATTTCTATCAGCTATCTATCAGTTGAATCAGCTTCAACTTTATTCTAAGAACAATTTTAGAGAGTACGGAAAGACCAAATTTATATGTAAACAAAAGTTCACATGAGTTTAACAATTTCCAGACTGTGATTAAGAGTTCCAAATGTGATTAGCACAAAATCAAAGTAAAGATGATTGCAAAATATTGATTTAATTCGATTTTAATGATAAAACGTCTGGTTAATAAATGCAAAATCAAAGGGAAACAAATGTGAAATAAACAAGTATAAGCTTTAAAGCTTCGAGTTCGACGGCGTAGAATCAAATAACAACAAGCGGGAAAGTCTATATTCGAGCTCCCGACTTAAGGATACCCGTTACTTATTTAAATAAATTTAAAATATTTTTTATTGCATGCTTTTAGGCACTTACATTGCTTAAAAACTTTATTCAGCCATTACCACCCTTCTATTTGTCCGATCTTGTTACGATTTAGTAGGATGATAGGTAATAATAGTAGTTAACGTTAATTAGATGCTTTCTTCTCCCAGTTACATACATACATTGCAACGAATACAATTTTCCCTTTAACTTATTTTTTAAGCAACGGGTATAAGACCGCGAATCGGAAAATGCTAAAGCTCGGAAAGTCTAGACCAGTTTTCTGTTGTTTTCAACTATTGCGACTGGGAAATATTTGCGACAGATTGTTTTGGTTTCAGTTACTTATTGCAGTTCAACACAGAGCCACAGACAACATGAAGCAGCTTGTCATATTAGCGGTAAGCGTCAGGGACACAATTATTCATGCATAAATAACTGATGAACTCAATTGCCGTTTGGATGTCGTCTGAAGGTCATTTGTGCAATGGGTATCAGTAGGGCGGATGTGTCGCATTTGCATTTGGGCAGCAATCCCGAGGCACCTGCACATGGTAGTGTCGATCGTCAGCACACCGAAGTCTCCGACGGCTCAGGCGTCATTAGTGGTGCCTTCTCCTATGTGGATCCGGGGAGCCAAGTGCGTACCGTCCAGTACGGTGCCGACGCCCACCAAGCAGTAAGTATAGTGTTGTAGTTGGGTTGCTAATGAGTGAGTGAGTGAACAAAAAACCATTAATGCATCGGGTATCGATACTTTCCAATGGTTTTGATTTACATTTTAATGTTCATTGCAGGCAAATCAGCAAAATCTTTATGCGACTCAAGAAAACCTCAACGCTTTTGATCAAATCGCTGCTGAGCATGCGGCCTTTGGGGCACGCCAGGTAATGAAGATTCAGGAAACAGCAAAAACATCAAAATCGCTATGTTCATACAAATTTACACAATTTCATTGCCCATCTCTAATATAAGCTTTTGATTTACATTTTAATGTTCATTGCAGACACAATCAGCAAATCAGAACCTTATTCAAGCGACTCAACAACATTTCAAAGCTTATAATAAAATCGCTGATGAGCATGCGGCCCTTGGGGCACAGCAGCGGGCATAACGTTTGCCTCTTGCATTGAAAATGGACAATATCATCCATAAGCTGTCAAAAAAAAAGCAATATATGTTTAAGTTGATTTTTAAAAATTAAGGGTGTTTTTGAATAAAATAATGTGGGTACAAACTTTTAAGGGTAGAGGGTATTTCATAGTTCGCTTCTCTTATTAATTCCACTCGAACAATATTGCCAGATCGGTAACACTTTCCAGTGGACGCTCCGCAAAGCATTTCGGCTGACACATTCATTTGTATGGGATCCCTGCAGTTCTGGAGGTGTCGATTGGATATGCGTAAACTACCTACCCCACTACTCCCTACATGGGTACTTTCCTGACTGACCCTATGGTTTGCTTGCTACTATTTCTGACCAAATTAGTGAGAGTATTGCAGCTGAGAGGAGTGCAGCAGAGCAAGTGCCAATATTAAGTGCTTTTTTTTGCAATAAATTTAATTAAAAAAGAAAAGACGTCGTAAAGTCCGGAAAGGAAAATTAAACGACTAGTAATTTTATTGCCAATAAAATATATGCAAATAATTTATTATTTTCTTAAATCTCGTTATATTTTTCATAACTGGTTTTAAGCACCACGGGCAACTATAATAATTTAGACAATACATATATAACTAAAACAGCATATAATTTTTAGTTTGTCGTCACTAGACTTTTATCTCGTAAAAAGGTTTTTTATATAAGTACATACATACATATTTGTAGCAAAGCTGATTTAAAAATATTTCTCTAGAAGTTTCTTAAGAATCAAAAAAAAATAAATTATGATGAGTAAATTTATTTCCATTGATTAATTCAATTTATTTCTATAGCTGATTCAACTTTATTCTAAGAACAATTTTAGGGGGTACTGAAAGACCAAATTTATATGTAAACAAAAGTTCACATGAGCTTAACAATTTCCAGATTGTGATTCAGAGTTCCAAATGTGATTAGCACAAAATCAAAGTAAAGATGATTGCAAAAAATTAATTTAACACAATTTTAATGATAAAACGTCTGGTTAATATATGCAAAATCAAAAGGAAACAAAAGTGAAATAAACAAGTTTTGGCTTAAACTTTAAAGCTGCGACTTCGACAATCAAATATAAAAAACGCGAATCTGAAAATGCTAAAGCTCTGAAAGCCAAGACCAGTTTTCTGCTTTCTGTTGTTTTCAACTATTGCGACTGAGAAATATTTGCCACAGGTTTTTTGTTGGTTTCAGTTACTCATTGCAGTTCGACAAAGAGACACAGACAACATGAAACTGTTTATCATATTGGCGGTAAGCGTCAGGGACACAATTATTTATGCATTAAAACATATGATCAACTGAATTTTCCGTTTTGATGTCGTCTGAAGGTCGTTTGTGCATTGGGTGTCAGTCGGGCGGACGTGTCGCATCTGCATTTGAGCAGCACTCCCGAGCCACATGCTCCTGCCAGTCCGTATGTGTTCAGCTACCAGGCAGGACGCGCTCCTGGTCATGTCGATCGCCAGCACACCGAAGTCTCCGACGGCTCAGGCGTCATCCGAGGCGCCTTCTCCTATGTGGATCCGAGGAACCAAGTGCGCACCGTTCAGTACGTGGCCGATGAGCACGGCTTCCATCCGCAGCTGAGTCACCAGCAGGAGGACAGCGCAGCCGTGAAGGCAGCCAAGCGTCAGCATTTGGCAGCCTACAATCGCAATGCGCAAGAACACGCCAACCACACACCCGGCCAAGCAGTAAGTATAGTGTTGGCTTTCAGTGATGCCAAATGCTTTCCGAAAAAAAAGACAAAACGGACAGAGAAAACAGGGGAAAAAAAGCTGAAAAACTAATAAGAAAAGACGGAAAAACAGGTCAAACTTTTTATCCTATTTTTTTTTGTTTTTAAAGTTTTAAAGCATCTTTAATGATTTTTGCATTTTCTTTGCCATCCCATATAATTGAAAAGTTTTATAATATATACATTTACCTAATTGTCAAAATAGTATTTAACGAGTCTATTTCTAGACAGTTTCTCAATTTATTTTTTGCCAATCTAACTTGGCTAAGAACCCACTCTACTTCTGAACCAAGTTTATTGCCTGCAGGGTTTCGATATTTGTATGCTTCGGACCAAAATTTTGACGTTTCCTCAACATTCTTCCATTTTAATAGGTGAATTTTGACGTACTGGGAAAATGATTTCGCCTTTATATCGTTTCCATTTTCAAAAGGTTTCAAAGTTCGAAGTATTGATTCCTTTATGGATTCAATTTAATTGAACCTAAAAAAAAGCTAGATTTTCGGATAGAAGATGTTTGAGAAGCAGTAAAAAGCCAGACACATCTATCCGAAAAAGGCCTAATTGGCATCACTGATGTACGGATGTAGCCGATGCTATTGATGTAAATTTAGAAAACAGCGAAAGACATGTTCACCCAAATTTACACAATTCCATTTTGCCTAACATAGTCCCATCTCTATTAATTGCACATTGTGCAAAATTTTGTAAGCTTTTAATTTACATGTTATTGTTTATTGCAGGCACTTTCAGCCGCACCGCGTGGCAGCGCCGCCGTTATTCATGCAACCCAAAAACACTTGAATGCTTTTGACCGAATCGGCCGCTGAGCATGCGGCTATTGGGGCACAGCAGGAGGCACAACGTTTGGCTCTGGCGGCACAGTCGGAGCACAGTGACATTGACAATGGACAATATCATCCATAAGCTGCCAAAAAAAAAAATAAACGTTTGATTTGAATGCAAACTCGTTACTTTTTATTTTGCAATTTTTAAGCAGCGTTGCCACTTAGATCAAAAAGCTATTGACAGTGCTGAAAAGTAGGAGTTGATTAACTTTTCCAGCTTTTTTTGCGGTAGGGGTATTCCGATAAATGAATACTTCAGATTTAAAATTATTAATTATCGAAAAAGCCAAAAATTAATTCTGACGAAACAAATTATTTTAACATAAAATAATCATTATAACTACAGGGCTGCAGTTTTTGTTTTTGATAAAGCATAGTACGCTCTAGCCGAAAATGTTTTTGCAAGGCCAAAACTTCATATAAAAAAAAGGGTTGCAAACATGCTCGAAATTATTTTGTAAGGCCATTTCTAAACGTATGTACGCTGTACCTAAATATGGGCAGCTCAGAATATTTTCTGGCGTTTTACAACACTGTTTGGTCAACAGATGGCAGCTTTATTTTGACCTTTCAAAACATCGATTGAATCGTTGTTTTGGATGGTCGAAATCAATGAACAACAATGGCGGGAAAAAGTAAGCAGCAAAATAAGAGCCGAATTGATGTCTTCGAAAATGAGGAACGAATAAGGCTGATTGAAGAGGTGAGAGAGAGGCCAATCATATGGGATTTAACCGATAAAAAGCATTTTGATGCGACATTTATCAAAAGTGCATGGGAGAGTATTGCAGAAGCGCTTAACAAACCTGGTAAGTTTTCTTGGACTGTTTATGAGACAATATTTAATGGATTACTTTGATTGCAGTACAAGATTGCAAGTCAGCATGGAGATCGCTTCGGGACAGCTACAAATACCACATTAAGGCGTCGGAGAAGAAGCGGGCAAAGAGTGGAAGTGCCGGTGGAGTAGGGCCACAGCCACCCATGGCCAATGAAGCGGTTGAATGGCATTTGGCGCCATACATGGCTTTTTTGCCGGAGCTCTTGCTCCTCTTCCGCCTCTAACAACAGAGCATAGGCCGTTTCCAAAAATTATGGTATTGGTCGCTGCTACTTCACAGATCAAGTCCATTTGGTCCATTTTGTCACTTTGATTGTTTGAAATTGTATTTACTTGTTTGTTGTGAACAGCTGACGTAACAGTGTGACCACAGCAGCAAAGAACCAACAATCTCTCAACTTTTTAGTGATTTTTTGGTATTATGCTGTCACACTGAATTCTGTAAGGCCCGACCTCAAAACATCGAACATTTCGAGCGTCCAAAATATTTTCGGCTAGAGCGTACTACGCTTAAACAAGCTGGCAGGTCCGATAATTAATCGACGAATACAGCCCTAAAATCTTATGGCGGAAAGATTCAAAAAATCAAATCAATTGTTCCTATTTTGGAAATGACGTCATGAGCTGAATTATGTATGATTCTTCGTATTTCCAATTAAATAAAATGCAATGCAAAGTTTTCTGAATTGATAATTTAAGTAACGATTTCAATTTTAGCCTAGGAATATTACTTAAGAAACTTGGTTTGCGATTTGTGGTTGTGGCTGGTTGGCCCTTCTTAATATTCGTCAGAGGGCTCAGTGCCAAAGTAGCGATCGCCAAAGTTACCAATGCCGGGTATAACATAAAACTTGCTATTAATCTCCGGATCCAGAGCGGAAGTAACAATTTTAACCTGTCAACGAGATGAACAAGATGTTAGTTAAAGTTTAATTGTTGTTGTTGTTTTTAAAGCTTACCCTGGGAAAGGCATAGGCAATCGAATGGACACCAATTTCGGCCATCAGCAGCGAGGCAAGAATGATATTCTGTTCGGGCACATCGTGATCGAGCAGAACACGAATGGCCATCATGGCAGCAGCACCAGTGGCAACAGTGGCATCCATCAGTATCACTTTATAGTCTTTTATGTCTTTGGGCAGCCTCAAATAGTAGAGCTCCGGCTCGCCAGTCTTCAGATTTGTCTGTATCAGAATCTTGCCAATGCGTATGTCCTTGCATACATCACAAACAGCCTGCTCCATGGTCTCTCCGGCCCGCAATATGGACACGCCGCATATTTTGCGTGACTCCATGCGCTTGCCCTCATATAACACGCCCTGGGGCGTCTCCACGCACGTCGCCTTGAAGGGGAACAGACTCAAGGCATACTCAATGACCAGACGAATGAGACGCTTCGAATAGAAGATGAATTCATCCCGCGACGTATTCTTGCAGCGGATGAACGTGTGCAGTCCCTTGATCTGCGGTGTCTCATGCAGTGAATGCAAAGAATCTGGCATGGGCTGATCCTTGTACGAATTGGCCAAAGCTTCACGTAGCTTAAAGCCGCGCTGCAATAAACAAATTAGGGATTAGTAAAGAATATCTTTACATATGTATCTTAAAATTCGATCATGAAATTAAATCTTAAATGTAAAACTCTCTTACCAATTGCAATTGTGTGTGCACATGCTGCACTATTAGAGCTATGGCCACCTTATTCTCCCCGCCTCGTGGCACTATAATATCGGCATGCGCCATTGTGGGTGCTATATAATTAGCATACGAAGGCTTCACCATGTTCAGGTATTGCTTCAGTACGCCCCTTAAGTCGCGTCCACGTTGTGAGATATCACTGCACATAAAAATAATTCAAAATAAAATTAATAATGATTATTATAATGATAATGTTATCATCTACCGTTTGAGCCTTCTGGCCAGACGTATGTCCGGATCTGTGTCTACAAATATTTTCATGTCCAGCAGTTTCAGCACCTCGGGACTGTGAAAAGTAAGTATGCCTTCAAATATGATGACATTGGCGCCGTACATAGTTTTCTAAGAGAATGTTAAATGGTATTGGTATTATAATAAATCGAAATGCATTTCACCTTGGAATTAATGCTGCTTACCGTTTGGCTTTCGCGTCCGTGCGTCACAAAATTGTAAACGGGAACTTCCACCTTACGTCCCTCCTTCAGCTTGGTCAGCACATCGACCAGCAAGTCAATGTCAAATGCATCCGGATGATCAAAGTTGTATTCATTGCTGAGTGCCTGTTGATGTTGCTTCTCGTTAAGAATCTGTAAAGGAATTTTAAAGCATTATATTTATTTATGTCATTTCATTAGCATTGTTATTTTCAACGCTACTGAATTATAATTTCATTAGCATTACTTATTTCAATACTACTGAACCATCATTTCATTAGCCCTACTTTTCAATACTAGTGAATTATCATTTCATTAGCATTACTTATTTCAATACTACTGAATCATCATTTCATTAGCATTGTTATTTTCATTTCATTTAATTATTATTTCATAAGCATAACTTTTTTTTAGTACTAGTGAAATGCCATTTCATTAGCATTACTTTTTTCAATATTATTTTTTTACATTACTAGTTAGATGTCATTTAAATGGGATTACTTTTTCATTACTACTGAAATATTATTTTATTAGCATTACTTTTTTCAGTACTAGTAAAATGCTATTACATTATCATTACTTTTTTACATTTCTAGTGAAATGTCATTTCAATAGAATTACTTTTTTCAATACTAGTGAAATGCCATTTCATTAGCATTACTTTTTTCAATACTTCTGAATTATAATTTCATTAGCATTACTTTTTTACGTTACTAGTGAAATGTCATTTCAATAGGATTACTTTTTCAGTACTACTGAATTATCATTTCATTAGCATTGCTTTTTCCAATACTAGTTAAATGCCATTTCATTAGCTTTACTTTTTTTAATACTACTGAATTATCATTTCATTAGCATTACTTTTTCCAATACTAGTGAGTTATCATTTCATTAGCATTACTTTTTCCAATACTAGTGAATTATCATTCCATTAGCACAAATTTTTTCAATACTACTGAATTATCATTTTCTTAGCATTACTTTTTTACATTACTAGTGAAATGTCACTTCAATAGGATAACTTTTTTCAGTACTATTGAATTATCATTTCATTAGCATCACTTTTTCCAATACTAGTGAAATGTCATTACATTAGCATTGTTATTTTCAACGCTACTGAATTATCATTTCATTAGCATTACTTTTTCCAATACTAGTGAGTTATCATTTCATTAGCATTACTTTTTCCATTACTAGTGAAATGTCATTACATTAGCATTACTTTTTTCAATACTACTGAATTACCATTTCATTAACATTACTTTTTCCCATACTAGTGAAATGTCATTTCATTAACATTACTTTATTCAGTACTTTTAAAATGTTTCATTAGTATTACTTTGTTTGTTTGTTCTCATTATCTTCTTGTCGCATTGCCAATGACAAAATCAGTCAATTATGTTAATTAGTACACACCTTGTAGAAGCAATCCATGGACAGTAGAGTCACCCAAGGCACGTCTAGACTCTCTATTATCTTCTCCGCGACTGTTGTCTTTCCGGACGCGCTGCCACCGCAAATGCCTGCACAAAAAACTCTCAATAAGCTTGTCCTCATTATCAAGGAGTACACCTTACGCACCTATGACAAAGGGTTCCACTTGCTGGCCGGCACAATTGTACCAGGGTGGTCGTCCAGCCGTATAAATGGTACGATTATTCGACCTTATAATGCATTCGGACGGATTGGCAGTGGTCGTTTGGTTGCCAATTGATGTGGTACGTTGTCTGCGTCCCGATTTCCGCAACGGCGACTCCAGCGCCGACTTCGCGGGCACCGTTGTGGGCGAGGCCGGGCAACAGTTCAGCTCGCTGCCGCCGGCACCGCTGTCAAAGGGATCAATGTGGAGCGGTTCCGTCACATCGGAGCGATCATCGCTGTAAATTGACAGAATTGAAATCGAAATCAGTTGATGAATTAACAAAGAAGCCACAAAACAATTACTGATACACATTTAATATAATTATCTCAGGTAATAAAAATAATGCGGTGTTCCCCCACGCAAAAAGCCAGATAAGATTTGTTGGCACGCGACTTAAGCGACTAGCCGTATATACAAAGAGTATATAAATGCATATATACATATACATATATTAATTTGCAGAATATTATCAACCAAATGCCGGCTAAGGATCAGTAATGCCAATTTGGCCTTTTTTCAGATAGATTTGTCTGGTTTTTAACTGTTTCAGCCGGAAAAAATCTCAAACATCTTCTACCCCAAAATCTGGCTTATTTTTTTGATTCAATTTAATTGACTGTTAAGGCGAAAACACTTTCCCTGTACGCCAAAATTCACCTCTTAAAATGGAAGAATGTTTAAAATGTTGGCCGTTATATCTTTTTTTCCGGAAAATATTTGGCATCACTGCTAAGGATGACTGAGTCAAGAAATGGCAGAGTGAGAGAGAGCGAGCGAGCTAGTGCGAGAGTGATGCATTAAATGACATTTCTGAATTTTCCGTTACCTATGCATGAGTGTGTACACACGCATATTTGAAATATTTCTAGCACACTTTTAAGTAGTATTTATTTTATTTATTTACAATCAAGAATTAAGGTAGATCAAAAACACTTATCATCACGTTTATTTATACACTTTGCAAACGGAATCAATTTTAAATAATCTTTGTTTGTTTTTTTCGCAAGAAAATCAAATAAACCCAATTAGATTCATGCCTCCCCCACCCCCAATATTCACACCATTTGGCGGACATTCGATGCCATGAATTGTAATGTTATTGTAGCATCTAGATTCTAGAATGAATAGGCAGAGAGCCTCAGATCTTTTAAACAGTTTTATGATGCGATATTTATTAATATTTATTTATTTTCTAGAGGCTAGACAGAAAAACATTGACATACGAACATTTGTCTGGACTTTTCAAATACATACATACATAGATGTGGGAAAAACATTGATTTCATGCACACATTGCAAATATGCCCAAGTTAATAACAACGTATAATTCCCAGAACAAGTTTATCGCATCCGCTTAAATAAATGGGTATATGTACATATTTGAATTTACACGCTGCTTCGCATTTACTATATACAGTAATTCCAAGACTTCTTAATTGTAATTAAAAATATATTGCACCATATATTTTAATTGCAGTCGTCAAAAAATATTTCTTTTGAGTTGACCATATTAACAGCGTATCTGCCTACACACATATACAGTTTGTAAAGTAATTTTATTGTCAATAAAAAATAAGCAAATAATTTATTTAAATTTTTTGAAAATATGTATCTAATCAATATTATAACAAATATAACTAAAACTTTATATAATTTTTAGTTTGTCAGCAAAATTACTTGAGTAACTGTATACGAACATATGTTTGTGTAGACTTCAGTCAGACAATTCGACGCTAGATGCTGGGCAAATTGCATGCCAACATACATATGTACATATTTATGTACATAATTCCAGTAGCATACAAAGTTCGCTGCACTCTTTCATATGGATATTTGCATTTATTTGTCTGCCTCATGGCGCTTCTACTGTGGCCAATTCTTCAGTTATTTATAGTTTAACTACAGGCTGGTGTACATACATACATACAATATATAAATACTTAGAGCATTTGCCTTTGAACATCATGTAAGTATGTATTTATTTATATTTATGTTGATGCACGCACAAAACAGTAAAAATTTTGTAGAATGGAGAGTTGAGAGGGAATGTTGTGGGGTTGCCACGTGTTACGACGACCAACAGGTTGATATTTTCGCAGGACACAGCAGCGCATGCAAGTGCGAGTGAATAAGAGAGAGAATAAATTGTCTGTGCGCAAACATTATGTGTTAGAAGGAAGAAGTTGATAAGGGAGCAGACGTGGCTTGATCGCAGCCATATTGAAATTGAAACAGAAACAACTTCAGCAGCAGCAGCAGCAGCAGCGGCAGCGGCGGTAAAAACAGCAGCAGCATTTGATGACGCTGTCTCGCTGTATTTGTATTTATTTGCGATGCCAACCCGACAGCGACTGATAGTCGACGCAACAGCACGATAAACGATATTAAAAAAAAAAGAACGTTAATTAAACACAGAAAAAAAAAGACCAAAAGTAACAACAACAAAACAATTAGAGCTTGTATATGCACACCAATACATACATAGAATATCACAGACAAACATGTGTATGTGTGTGAGTGTTTGTCAGACTTGCGAAATAAAAAATGCAAAAACAAATGAATACAAAAAAACAAACACAAGCGTTGAATACACATGTATTTTAAATAAAATGTGAATAAAAATGCAATGATTTACATGTGACTGTGACCGTTCGTTTTAGCCGCAACGTTAAGCTTCTTCAATTTGTTGTGCAGTAGCTCTAGCTGTGATTGTGGTGGTGTTGCTTGCAGTTGTTGTTGTTGTTGTTGAAGCGTTGCTGCTGTTGTTGTTGTTGTTAGTAATGCGGCTGTTGGAAATACTGAAGTTACTGTCGCTGCTTTTCCTTTTGTCGTCACATCTTTGCTGTTATTGTTGTTGTTGCTCGTTGCTTTGCTGCATAAAAACGTGATGCTGCTCATTTTAGCCAATGAGCAATGCCAACAAAAATCCAATGTCTTTGTATGCGTTGAGAATTTAAACAGCGAAATGGGTCAATCACTCGCACAGCCGCACACACACTCGCACGCACGCACGGACAGTCGGACAGAAAGAAAGACAAAGCACACTCCCACACACAAATTTATGCACAATGTGGCCGACGAACCAAAACGCGATTTACAGTGTAGCGTGTTTACGAATTTAATTGTTATTATTGCGTTGTTAAATCTTTTTTTTGTTCAATATCGAAATATATGTATGTTTGTATGTATGTATATGCCGGTAAAAATACTGTTTAAGCAACGTGCTGCAGCCGCGTTGGAGAATGACTAAAATGTGTGAAGAAATCGCAATCGCCTGCCGTCTATTTCAGTGTCTTTTCGATTGGCAGAGCTAAGGTTAAAAGCAGCTGACGACGACGGCGACGCGACGTCGACGTAGACGACGAAGACGAAGGTACAGCCGAAAGGTAGCGCAGCAGTGTTGCCAGTTTAGCTTATTTAATGCTAGACTTTTAAATGATTAAAACTTTATTAATATAAATTTTAAAAACAAATAAAAAACATTTTTTATATGCATGTTTGCTTGTCTTTTTTTAAGTATATTGTTTTTTATGTAATACTATTTTATGTTGTTTTTTTATTTGCTTTTAATTTAGCTTGTTTCAAATATATAAATTCTGGCAACACTGGTTGTTATTGTTGTTGTTGTATCTACTGCTTCGTTGTGCTATAACTGTTTTGTGTGTACAAAATAAACGCTTTTTGTTATCATTCTGCTGCAGCGCTGCGACGTTGTCAGCGAATTTCAATAGCGAAATAAATTTTATTTATCATATGTATATCTCAGCATATGTACAGTACATACACAAATTCATAAACATATTAGATATATCCAATAGAAGCACGCTATATCACACGCTTAATTAAGTACATATGTACATTATGTACGTATGTCTATATATTTATGTAAACATGCATATGTGTATGTTCATGGGCTTTTCTGATTATATATGTATGTATATTTTTATTGCGTGCTCAACTTTTTAGGCTCCCGAGTGATGAACGAGTTTTTTAGGTGGATTTTCACGCTCTTCACAATTATCACAATTCTTTTTTTGATATTTTTGTTACCTGTCGGAACTTGCGGAACTCGCTGGATTATAAAACTTGATTTGTTTCGTCTGGGTTACAGACATATTTCCCCAGTTTATTGTTGCTGTTGCAAATTGCAATGTGCTAAAATGAACAGCCAAACCACGCGGTGATTATTCTGACGTGCCCTCCCTCTCTCTCTTAAGTATATAGTATATTATGTACATATGTATGAAGAGGCAGCAGCGCCTTAGAACGTGCGCGTCAGCGATGTTTTTTATGCTGAATTAAACATAGCTACATTATGTACCCAATTAATGTAAATTACTTAAATAAATATGCATCTTTAATAAAACAAAAGCATTTTAATTGGCATTGCAGGTTTGCAGCAAAAGTAAAATCTCAGTTTTTGTAGCAACATTATCAGCTGTTCTATAGAGTTGTCGTGTTTCGAACGCATTCCACAGTTACCAACAAAGGAAGTGGCAGCCTTGGTGTTCCACTAAAAGAACGATATCAATGTACAAAAATGACTCATTAAGTTCGCGAGCTAAAAGTGAACAAGATGAGATAAGTTAGTTATTGCCAGCCCTGGTCTGAACAAAAACTCTTTTTTTATTTTAATCAATTGTTTATGTTGTGTTCAATTTTAAAATGGAGTAGATGCGTGCTTAGTTGGTGCTTTTTATAATTAGTATGGCCTATATAAACATAGCAGAATGGACGCCCGATCAAGTGACAGACTGGATAAGAGGTAATCAAAATTCTAGTGCTCTTAACAGGTCAAGGAAAAGTGCAGCAGCCACCCAACAACAACAACAACAACAAGAGCAGCAACAACAACAACATTCCTTTCACAAACAACTTTCAAGTGAAATAATTATTTGTTTTTTTCTGCATTTTAACATTGCAAAGGTCTCGACGAGTCCATGAAAGGATATTTTTCAAAACATGATATCGGCGGACGTGCTCTGCTCAATATACGGCCATATGAGCTGGAGAATTTGGGCATGCAGGCGATTGGCCACCAGGAAATCGTCCTTGAGGCCGTCGAGAATCTGCGGAATTTCGTGAGTCTCCAATTGAATGTGATTTATTTTTAATTTAAGAACATTTTAAATTTAACTTTTATATGTTTAAACAACAGGTCAAGTAATTGTTTTGACAAAGAAAATAAGTGCATATGTACAGTGGCTCACAGCTTATTTCAACCATTACATTTTAATAGTGACTGCAAAAAAATAGTGATTGCTTAAAATGACTAATTTAACCCTTTTTCCTCTTTCATAAAAAAAGTATTTTTTTTTTTTTAGCAAATTTTCAAAAAATCATAAATAATTCTAGCGAAGATATTTTTGAAAAAAATTTGCAGTCACTATTAGAATTGTTTGAAGAATTTTTTTTGTCGTCAAAACATTTTTGGTTTAAATCCGAGAAAAAAAATTTTAAAAGTAGACCTTTACAAAAATTCAAAATTTTCAATGGAACCTTAATGGGTTAAGGAAATTTTTAAATCATACAAACGGAATTTAAATGACCTTTCCATTGATGCCAAAATTTAAATGAAATAGGTTCAAATTATGAGTAGATTTACCTTAAAATGTTGTAGAAATAACAATGCCGACCAGTGTATTTTAGCTACTTTTTCATTAAGCTTTTTGCATTAAAAAAAAGACATTTTTTTAAAAAATCTAGGATAAAAGTTAAAAAGTTGATTTTACCAAAAACTCAAAAATGTTCTAGTCATTTTCAATATTTTCAAATTATGATATCACTTTAGTTTTCTGTAAATACTTTTGATTATTAGTTGTAATTGCAGCTTTTGATTCAAGGTGCTTTTTATGCTGGATGAAATAAGCTACGAGCCACTGTATATCTTTTTTTTTTAACTCATTAATTATTTTTTGTAAAATAAAATATGCATCTTAATTTACAAAATAAATATAAATACATATTTTTTATTTAATTTAAATTATTTTAGGCAAAATTAACATTTACATATATTTTTTGAACATAAATAAACTGTAGTTAAAATGTTTTTGTTCCACTGTACTGAGAAATTCTATTATCTTTATTTGTTTAATAAAAATAAATATATATTTTTAAGTGAATCTAAATAATTCCAAGCAAAAATTAAATTTTTAAAAATATAGAGACTGTAGTTAAATTGTTTTTGTACCACTGTGCTGAGAAATTGTCTTATCTTTATTTATTTAATAAATATAAATATTTATTTTTTATTTAATTTAGATTATTCTAAGCAAAAATGAACTTTAGTTAAATTGTTTTTGTACCACTGTACTGAGAAATTCTTGTGTATTTGCAGCACTATCACCTGAAGAACGACAACCTGCAGTTCATGGCGCTGCACGTGGGCACCGCGGCACGCAATCTGCACCGTGAGCTGGCCAAGAATCACGCGGACAGCACGAAGATCGACACGCGGACACTGCACGACATAACCAGGACGATAGCGACACTCAAACCGCTGATTGGCAATCTGGAGCGTTCGCCGTTTCGCAACCAGGACATGTACCGCGAGTACTGTGGCAATGTGCTGCGATGTGGCCTGGAGCTGGCCACGATTGCGCACCGGGATCGCTTCGCGGAGCGTCCGGTGGCCCAGATCAAGGCGACGGCGGAACGCTTGGAACGATTGGCGAACTTCATTATACAGGATATATCCGATCCCATGGTGCTGCAGCCGGCGTCCCTGAATCTGGTCACGCTGAAGAAGCAACGGGAATCGGATTTGGGTTTCAACATCGAGTCCAGCTACAATGGCATCCATCGGGTGACGGACATCAAGTACAATTCCCCAGCGCACAACTCGGGCAAGATTGAGGATGGCGATGAGATTGTGCAGATCAATTACCAGACTGTGGTGGGCTGGCAGCACATGACGGTGCTCCATCATCTGCGGGAGGCGCTCCCAGATGTCGTGCTGACCGTGAAGAAGCGACCGAAGCACACCAAGATGTATGGTCAGATCTATATGCAGCCATATCGGCTGCCCAGCAAGAAACGGAATATGAGCAATCGCTGGGCGGACAATTTGCCCAGTCCGAGTCCAAGGGCCGCCTTCCTGACGCTGGAGACGACGACGACGGTGACCAGGACGACCCAGGAGAAGGAGGAGCAGCGGGCAGAGGAGCAACCAGTGGTTGTGAAGGTGGAGGAGACACAAGCGGCCACAGATTCCGATTCGGATTCGGACTCAACGCCCACGGATGCCAAATCCGTGAGCCGGGAGATGCGTTTGTATTATCCAAAGCCACGGGCGCTGCTGCAGCGACGCAACACGATCTGTGGCGATGAGTTTGTGAGTTTAAAACATCCGCATCTGGTGATACCCTCCTGGCATGAGCGTAAACCAGGCGGAGGAGGAGCAGGCGGAGGAACTATCAGCAGCTGTGAACCCGGCTCGCCCAGCATACGCGACAAATCCATATCCTTTGGCTATGGTTTGGAGATTGCGCCCAGACCGACGACGTGCATCGGACTGGCGGCCAGCGAAAGCGCCGATGCCGCCAAGCGACTCCTGAACGAGGCCCGGAAGCTGAAGCAGCTGACGGAGGCGGGTTTGGAGTCGCAGCAGCAGCTGCAGCTGCTGGAACGCTACAAACCCGGCGTGAGCAAAGTGGTGCGCTTCGATGCCCACATGAAGGTCGAGGATTATGTGGTGAAGAACGAGAAGTTCACTTGCAATGTGGAGAACACCATACTGGAGACCTTTGAGCCCATACCCTTTGCGGATGAGGGCGACGAGGATGCGCTGGAAACGTTAAGAAGCTGCGCCAGCCAAGAGTTGCTCCAGGCCATTGATCGGGCGACGCGCGAGACGCCGCCGCTGGCGGAGGCCATCAATGCATCGCTGATCCAACAACAGCAGCAACTCCAGCGACGTGGACGCCTGGACAAGAGTCACAGCACGCCGGCCTATGATAATTCTGGCGAGGAGGAATCCGATACGCCGCCGCCGGCCATTGAACCGCGCAAGGAGTTTCTCCTGGTGACGCCGCCGGCGCCGCCGCCGCGTCCACGCAAGCAGCGGGAGCTAACGCCGCCCGTGGTGCCGCCGCCGCCGCCCAAGCCGGCGAGCATGCAGCCAGCGCCGGAGCAGCAGCAGCAGCAGCAGCAGGAGATTAGCGAGCTGCTCACGCCCAGCAAGACGCGAACTTTGACTCTGAAGAAGAAGCACAGTCTGATGGCCAAGCGGAGGAACACAAATCTCAAGCTGCTGGGCACGGGCGACATTCAGGGTCATCTTTATAGACGCACCAAGAATCTTAGAGGGGTCACCTACTGGGCACGCATCTATTTTGTGATGCTGGACACGATTTTGTACGGCTTTCGGAGCAAGCAGAGCAGCAGCGCCAGTCTGGTCATCTTCCTGCCGGGCTTCACGGTGTCCCTGGCCAAGGAGGTGCACTCGAAGCCGCATGCCTTTAAGGTCTATCATACGGCCAAGAGTTTCTACTTTGCCGCCGAGTCGCAGGATGCACTGAATCAGTGGGTGGAGTTCCTGCGGATTGCCTCGCTCAAGTTGCCGGCGGGGGTGAGTGGAGGCGGAGGCGGAGGAGGAGCATGCAGCAGCAAGGATCTGTACTCGGAGAACGAGAGTTCGGGCGAGGAGGAGGCAAATGATGCGCTGGTCAATACCAATCTCTGCACGCCGTCGCCGCAGGCCTCGAAGGATGTGATTGCCACGCTGACGGCCACGCCCACCAGCAGCTTGAATCATGGTAACATAACTGTTAAATTTCGAAAAGAATTAATAATCAGATTATTTTTGGAAATAATCGTAGTGACTATATAATTTACAGTTGAAAAACTTGTGATTATTTAATGATTACGATTACAAAAAATCAAAAATAATTTAAAATTATTACAATTATTCAAAAATAATCAGAAAAAATCAAAAATAATCGAAAAATAATTTTTCTGATTAATCTAAAACTGTTACAAATATTTAAAAATAATCAGAAAAAATCAAAAATAAACTTTCTTATTAATCTAAAATTATTACAAATATTCAAAAACAATCAGAAAAAATTAAAAATAATCAAAAATAATCTTTTTGGAATAATTTAAAATTATTACAATTATTCAAAAATAATCAAAAACAGTCGAAAAATAATTTTTCTGATTAATCTAAAATTATTACAATTATTAAAAAATAAATCAGAAAAAATCAAAAATAATTTTTCTGATTATTTTGAACTATTTTTGATTTTTTCTGATTATTTTGGCTACTTTGTTAAACTTTAAAATAATTAAATTTTTACTTAATAGTCATAAATAATCAGAAATAAATAATAAATTAATCGAAAAATAATCTTTCTGATTATTTCTGACTATTTTTGAATTTTTCTGATTATTGTGGCTACTTTGTGTAAATTTAAAATAATTTTATTTTTACTGAATAGTCGAAAAATAATCTTTCTGATTATTTTGGACTATTTTTGATATTTTCTAGTTATTTTGGATACTTTGATTGCGAAAATTTAAAATAATTTGATTTTTACTAAGTAGTCATAATAAGAAATATTCAAAAATAATCAGAAACAATGATTATTTTTGAATAATAATTTAGATTATTTTTAATTTTTTTGTAGTCGTAATTGTTAAATAATTGAAAAAAAATCGAAAATAATCGTAATTAAATCATTTGTTTGACTTTTAAACGAAAATAATCGAATTACTAATGATAATGATTACTAATCATTATTTAACAAATAAAAAAAAAAAAAATAAAAAATAATCTTTCTGATTATTTCGGACAATTTTTGATTTTTTCCTGATTTGATTGTGAAAATTTAAAATAATATGTTTACAGAATAATCATAAATAATCCAAAATAATCAAAAAATATCAAAAATAAAACAATCGATTTTTAAAAAAGATTTTTTTCGATTATTTTTGATTGTTTCTGATTATTTTTGAATAATTGTAATAATTTTATTTTTATTTTTTATTTTTATAGTCGTAATCATTAAATAATTGGGAAAACCCGAAAATAATCGCAATTTAATCATTAGTTCGACTTTTAAACAAAAATAATCTAATTACTAATGACTATGATTGATTATCATTATTTAACAGGCATGCATGGCAACAACAACAACAACAACAGTAGCATGAAACAAGATCGTGGCTACTTTGATTCCCTGCGCAAGTTCACCATGGGCACGTTTAAAAGCAATGCGGCCAAAACGAATTCCAGCGATATTCCCGTGCCAACGGCGAATTTTCAGACATTTAGGAAGGTGCCTGGAGGCAGCTGTGGCATACAGATTGGCGCCAATACACCTGGTTATCATGATCCCGCACAGCCGCCGACGCCGACAGTGAAACTGGGAGGAGGAGCAGGCGGAGGAGGAGTAGCTGGAGCGGGAGCAGGCGGCTTAGCTGGCGGAGCTGCTCCGCCCGAGCTAGCACGCAAATTGTCACGCAGCTCCAGTCGCAGCTCGGTGGTCAGCAGCGCCTCCTTTAGCCTCGGGCCACCCAATTCGCCAGCGCCCACTTTGAGCTCCCTGCAACAGCATCCCAGTTTCGAGGAGAGCAACAGCCCAAGTCCCAGCCAGAGTCAGAGTCAAAGTCAGAGTCCCAGCCAGAGTCAGAGTCCCAGCAGCAAGTCCAGCTTGAAGAAGGTGCCGTATCATTATCTGCACGCCTCCAATCCCAATCTGGAGGTCTTCGAATATCATCATTCGTCGCACACCAAGTCCTCGTTCATGACCAAGAAGGCGGGCGGCGATGGCAACTTGGATGGCAGCCATCATCAGCCCAATAATATACAGGGCTATATGACGCTGAAGGATCTGATGCTGCGCAAGCAGCTGGAGGAGTCACAGGAGATGTACAACAATCGCGTCCATCTGGGCATCGAGAAGCACAACCGACAGCACATGCGCACGGACTCCAATGCCAGTCAGCAGACGCAAGGTAACTACTATATTTGTTATACCCTGCGGGGTGGTACTTCATACGAATTCCGAAACTTTTTTAAGGAATTTCAAAGAAGAAGAAAAAAACCAAGAATAAAGTTTTAGGAATCCAAAATTGGGAAGATAAAGATAGGAATCATAAATTAAGAATATCAACTAAGAAAAATATTCAGAGTACAAACATTAGGAAAAAAAAACCATTGGGAAAAATCTATAATATATTTTTGATTTCGGCTTTTCCTAATTTTTGTTTTCCCAATTCCCAATTTTATGATTTTTAATCAAATATTTTGGATTTCGGCTTTTCCTAATTTTTCTTTTCCCCATTTTTGTTTTCCTAATTTTTGTTTCCCAATTTTTGTTTCCTAATAACTGTATTCCTAATTTCGGATTCGTAATTTTGGATTCCTCATAATTCGATTCCCAATTTTGGATTCCTAATTTTTTTTTCCGACTTTTCGTATTCTGAGCAATATTTTTCGACATTCGTAAAAATGACATCACCTTTAATTTTGAGTTTCAACTTAAAATGTTAAATTTTTTGATGCCAACGTGTGTAAGAACATGCTCAGAAATTATTCACCAACTTTCAACACGATTGGGTCATAAATGGTAAAGATATTAACACCTTTGTCGAACGCCTTTTAATGAAAATTCATAGAATTACTGATCAATTTATTCATTTTACATTTACTCTGCCATACAACAAGTATGTATTATATCGAGTTTGACAGCAGCAGCCCAAGTGGCGGGGAGGTGGAAGTGATAGGGGCTCGGCAAGCGACACGGAAGATCGGGGTTCAAATCCCGGTCAATGCAGATGATTTTTAGTTATTTAAAATTTTTAATTTATTTGAACTGTCTGTCTAATGCTAGAGATACGCGCCCGTGCGGCAGAGGTCGTGGGTTCAAATCCTGATTTGGTCAACGAACTTTTTTTTCGTTTTTTAAAAAATTTTTACTTTTAATCAATTTTTAAAATTGTAAGATGTCGGGTAAATTGGTTAAAATCAATCATTTATATATTATATGTATGTAGCTGCCACAGGTAGATAATTAATGATTAGTATGAGAAATTGCATGGGCATCAAATCTTCAGCGGGACAAATCAAAGGCCCAGGGTATATTACTGTCGATTGCACTCGACTGATCCGCTTGTGATTGTTTTTAATATTCTGATTAATCTTCTTATTCTGTGATTCTTGCAGGCAATCAAACCGGAGCAGCTGCAGCAGCCAAATCAGCGGCTGGCAATGGCAACGGAAATGGAAATGGCGAACCGCCGGCGAAGATTCAGGGGCGCAGTTTGCCCAAGACACCGGACTACGAGTACAGCTTCAAGCCGGACGATGAGAGCATCAAACGCACGCGCACCATGGAGGGTCAAAAGCTGCGCGACTTTGGCTACGAGCTGATCTTTGGCGATGAGCCAACCACCAGCAACAACAACCACCACAGTGGCAGCAACATCAGCGTCTCCCGGCAATCCAGCTGCAATGAGTATGAGAAACAGCTGCTATGGCAGCAGCAACAACAACAGCAACTCCATCAGCAGCAGCAGCAGCAACAGGAGAAGCAACAGCAGCAGCAACAACAACCACGCTCGAATTTCTTTCGCGCCTCGCAGCATTTCTCCAGTTTTCTGCACAAGAGCAGCAAGAAACAACAACAACAGCGCGATGAGGCAGCCGAATCCAACAGCATCACGAGCAGCAGCAGCAGCAGCAACAACAAGAAGAGCAAAAGTAAATCGAGCAGCAGCAGCGGCAGCAACAGCGATCGTCGGTTTCCATTTACGCCCATGACAATGACGTTGCCATTGAACAAGAAATCGAAATCGAATCATGCGCTCGATGGCAGCAACATGGCAGCTGCCAGCAACAGCAGCAGCAACAGCAACATGGGCAACAGCAGCAGCAACAGCGGCGGCAACAGCAACATAAAGAAAAGCCAAACGTACAATCAGGATCTGCGGGATCGTGTTGTGGGCACCAAATATGATGCACCACGCAAGAATTCCGCGCCCATCAATAGCACGGCCAAGTTGTCCATATCATCAACAACATCTGGCGCAGGAGCAACACCAACGCGTCCCTCCAAGGAGAATCGTTTTCTGGGCTCGCCGTTGTTTCATCGCACGCTCTTTACACATCATCACCAACAGCAGCAGCAACAGTTGCAGTTGGTGCAACAACAGGCGCAACAGCAGCAACAACAGTTGCTGCAGCAGCTGCCCAGCAGCAGCGCCGACTTGGAGGCCGATTGTGATCAGGAGATCTTCTCGCAGGTGATTTTTCCCACACAGCGCAGTTATCGCTCCAACACCAATCTGTGTGCGTCCGAAGCGTTGCAGCCGCCATTGCCGCCAGCACCGCCGCCGCCAACAACAACAACAGCAGCAGCAGCAGCAACGACAGCAACAACTGCAGCAGCAACAACTGTAGCAACAGTTGCTGAGGAGGCGGCAACACATGAAGTAGCAACACCAAAAGTATCCAACACCAATTCGGTGGACTCGAAAGCCGCCACACCGGATTATCCAAATATGGAATGTCCGCCGGTTTTTGAGCCCGAAATTTATTCGCTCAGTGAGCCAAATACGAGTCTGTCCAGGCTCATGTTGCGCAACAACAGCAGCAACAGTAACAGTAACAACAACAACAACAATACCAATAACACCAACAACACCAACAGCAGTCCCAGTGGCGGCGAACATCAAACTTAGGTCTGATGTAAACGATTGTGAATGCTCTTTATAATATAAATATATATACATATATATATACACATACAGTGGCGGCAGAATTAATAGGGACACTCTTTTTTTTTTTAATATAACAGCTATTGTAAGTCAAGTCTTCAAATTTTAAAAATATATTTGGAATGGTCATTTAAATTCCGTTTGAATGATGTATAACTTTCCTTAACCCTTTAAGTACCCATTGAAATATTCGAATTTTAAAAAAAGTCAACTTTCAAAACTTTTTACTCGATTTTCTCCAAAAAAATTGTTTGATGCAAAAAAATGCTTGGAACAATTCTAAGAGTGACTGCAAAAAAAAAATTTCAAAAATATTTTTGCTAGTATTTTTTATAATTTTTTTAAAATTGCTAAAAAGCCACGTTTTGCGTGAAAAGTAGGAAATAGGGGTTAAAATAGTAATTTTTAGGATTTTCAAAAAATTATATAAAATATAAGCGAAAAGATTTTTAACAATTTTTTTTTAAAGTCAATCCTAAAATTGTTCAAAGAATGTTTTTGCATCCCAACATTTTTTTTTTAAAAATCGAGGAAAAAAGTTTTGAAAGTTGACTTTTTTTAAAATTCAAATATTTCCATGGGTACTAAATGGGTTAAGGAAAGTTATGCATCATTCAAACGGAATTTAGATGACCATTTCAAATATATTTTTTAAATTTGAAGACTTCACTTACAATAGCTGTTATAGTGAAAGAAAGAGTGTCCCTATTAATTCTGCTGCCACTGTATATATAGCATATAGTTATATACTCGATATAGTTATGTATGAAAATGTATTTGATTTTTTTTCCATATTCTTTCTGGTATTTGTCTTCGTCTTCCCTGCCAACAAAATACTTTTATACTCACGACTCCCTTTTCCATATCCATATCCACCTAATTATCTTGTCTTTAATATATATTAAAATATATAACATATATATATTTAGATTTATGCATATGCGCCTTAATTTGCATAACCATTTGTTTTGGTTCTAGGTAAATTTTTTATATAAAAAAAGTTATTCTTATTACACACACAAAAAGAAAGATAAACTTATAAATCAAGTCTGTGCATAATTGTAGTGAAAATTCTTTATGATTTGCCTTTGTAATGAGATTAACCAAGTTAATCGAAAGCTGCTTGATTTGCTCAACAGTTCATGTAATAAGTATACACACACCAACCAACACACACATTGTAGGGGACTCGAAGAAATGTTTTTAGTGAGTATGCACAAAACAAACGAAAAAGAAATCAATGAAATCAGTATAAATAAAGTCAACTGTATATAAATAAAAACAAGCTTGTGTCTTATTTTAATTAAAGAAAACTACTCGTAATTAGAGCTTACTTTATATTAAGTTTGGCTTCGATGGAAATTTAATTTAAATTCCGTTTGAATGATACAAAACTTTCCTCAACCCATGAAGTAACCATTGAAAATTTTTAATTTTTGTAAAAGTCTACTGCTTTGACTATTTTCCTCGGTCTCAAACAAAAAATTTTTTGATGCAAAAAGTTTCTCCAAACAATTCTAATAGTAACAGCAAAAAGAAATTTTCAAAAATTTCAACCCTAATATTTTTTATGATTTTTTCTATGGGATGATCTCAGAAAAATTTTGTATGAAAAGGAGAAAAAAGTGGCAAAAATAGTAATTTTAAGCAATTTTCAAAAAATCATAAAAAAATACTAGCTAAGTGATTTTTGAAAATTTATTTTTGCAGTCACTCTTAGAATTCTTTGAAGAATTTTTTTGCATCCGAAGAAAAAAAGTTGAAAAGTAGACAATTACAAAAGTTCAAAATTTTCTATGGGTACTTAATATGTTAAGGAAAGTTTTGCATCATTTAAAACGAAATTAAAATGATTGTGAGTAGATTAAACTTTAGTTTGTCAAAATACTTTATCCGACAATTGTAATTAAACTCTTGAAAATTTTGGAATTTTCATTAAACACGAGAATAATTCCGCTTGGAAATCTATACAGTTTTTATAAAGATAAGAAAGTTTCAACATTCAGTTAGTGTAATTTCTAAATAGATCGTGATTTAGAATCTCTTTATTCACATAGACAAATGTATTTCTTAATCAAGATAAAGTTTACGCCAGATCCTCGATCAGTTTCTTCACCTCCTCCTCGCTGAGCATGGTGAACTCCTTCTTCTCCATGGTCATGGTCATCAGCTCGACATTGGTCTCATTCAGTTTCTCCTCCATGACCTGTTTCAGAGTGTTTAAGCACAAATCGATGGCATCCTTAACCTTCATCTCGGGCGTATATTTATCCTGCAAATTCTGTTGGGCGCCCTCGCTGCCCGAGCCAATTGCCTTGGCGCAGTAGCGAATATAGGTGCCGGAGGGATCCATGTGCCACAGCTGTGGTTTGCCCGACTCGAAGCCGGCAAAGAGTATGGCCACGCCAAAGGGACGACTCATGGCCGAGGCGCCGTCGCTGTCGCCGCTATCACCAAACTGTATGGCCAATGTGGACACGGCCTGGGCACAAGACTCCACAGTCATTGTCTCGTTGTAGACGAACCAATGATTCTGGCACTCGACCCGAGCACGCTCGATCAAAGTGCGTGCATCGGCCATCAGGCCCGAGGTGGCACAGCCAATGTGCTCATCCACCTTGACAATCTTCTCCACCGTCTTGGGCACCATCATGGGTGAAGTGATGCGCTTTTCCACAGCCAAAACAACGCCTAATCAAATATTGATTTTTATTAAAATTAATTTAATATTGTCAGCCATTCAAAACTCACTGTCGTTGGTGCAAATGCCAATGGCCGTGGAGCCCAATTTAATGGCCTCAATGGCGTATTCCACCTGGAAGAGGCGGCCCTCGGGTGAGAAGGTGTTCACACCTCTATCGTATTCGGAGCGTGTCATAAACATAACTGCTGTATTTGCCTGCAATACCAATGCTCTCAACTTTTAATTTTTTAATTTATTTATTAAATTCTTACTTCGCTTCGTCTCTGAAATGCACAATAAACAAATTTCCAAATGCCGGAATGACTTTGATGCCAAAAATGACTTGCGTATAAAACTGACAGCTGCAGAAATGGCAGCGCAGTGTTGTAAAATGTCAGCTTAACAGGGATGCATGGTGTGTTTTTAACAGTCTGGCAACATTTTGCAGGGCTGCCTAACAAATGTCAAGGCGCGTAAAAATTTGGAATGCATTAGATTTGAAATGAAATATTTGTTAATGCAAATAAAATAAAAGCAAAATTAGGTAATAAAACTGCACTTTATTATGTTATTTAAGAAGAAACGTTTATTGTAGTTAAGTTAAATAATATTAATAGATTATAAATTAATTATTTTTTTTGTTTTATTTTACTTATTTATAGTCGATTTAAATGAGTCGATAAAAAGAATTTAAAAAAGAAATTGTAAAATAAATTTTCGCTTAGCAAATCGAATTAAAGTTATAATTTTTATTGCAAATTATAATCAAATATAGATAAATAAAACATTAATAAATGCTAACCAGTTTAATGCATTAAAGACAATTTCAAGGACTTGCCACCAAGATGCTAAACAATCTCTTTACAGTTTACAGTTTACAGTTTGGCCCTTAAGTATATTTACGACCCAACTGATTTGCTGATACTAATAAAAAGAAACGCTCGAAAACAACTTCCACTTGAAGTTTAATCACACTAAAAGGGGTAAACAATCTCTTTGAAATAACAGCAATTAATGGTTTACAACGCCAAAATAAGAAAACTAATTACTGGGTCAGGGTTAAAATTAATATTACACATTACCTTTTCCTATCCAAAGAGATAGTAAAATGCAGCTTCAAACACATATTTACATTTACCACACGAAGGTCATTGACCAGAATAATTTTATTAATTTGTCCAAGCGCTTACATGACATACTGTATGTATCTAGTTGGTTGTTGTGGCACCAAGAATTGTAATATCAAATTTAGTGGCTCCAATTGTAATTGTTAGCGCAATAATGGGCAATTAGTGCGCGAAATTCAGCGGCTTGTCTTGTGTTTGTCTTGATTATGAAATAGAATAGGCATGTAAATGCTTTGTGTATGTGTGCACATACATTTGTAGCTACTGTGCCCAGTTACCGTTCGTCTCTCCCAGACTGTCTTCCGCGTCTGTTGCGGGTTTTCAAAACTCTGTACGAAGTGGTACGAAAATTGTATTATTTTTTTCATATTTTTTTATTGTTGTTTAATGCATTGCTAATGGCACATGCCTGCTAAAGAGAGTGTGCGCATACATACAGAAGTGAGTGTGTGTGTGTAGATCTATGTTTAATTTGGGTTTTGTTTTAGTTTAAAACGCACACTAAGTAGCAATAGTTACTGCATGTTGTGTTTTAAATAGCCGACTGTTGCTACGTATTCAATTTTAATGACTATGGATTGCACAAAGCGCAAACACACACACATACAGACATATGTACATACATATAAATCACACATAATCGTATATGCGCACAGTCAGTCAAGTAATTGTTGTGACAAAATAAATGGTTTGCATATATGTATTTATTGCTGAAATAATTTAATTGAAAAATTTGAAAAAAAAGCTTGGAAAAAATAATGTATAAAAATTCAAATATGTATATACAATTATTGTTTTTTTATTTTCTCAAAAAAGTTTAGCCCCAGGAATTTCTCTATTTCTTTTTAATCAATAATTTAATAAATAAAAAATTAAGTAAAGTATTATTTTTTTTTTGCAAAATAAAATATACAATATATATTTCAACCAGCACAAAAAGCAACTTTAATCAAAATATTCAATTACAACTACATATATCAACTTATATCTAGAAAATATTGAAAATCACTTAAAATTACTTGAAAATAACTTCAAAATTTTTGAGTTTTTGTAAAAATCAACTTTTTTAACTTTTATCCTCGATTAAAAGAAACAAATGTTTTAATGCCAAAAGTTTCTCTAAACAATTCTAATAGTGACTGCAAAAAAAATTTTCTCTCGCTAGTATTTTTAATGATTTATTGAAAATTGCTATTTTAGCGTTTTTTAGTATTTTGTCAAAACAATTATTTAACTCACTGTGCGTACATGCAGTCACGCTCATAGCTCCTACAGGCTGTAATCATGATCATGCCACATCGACTCAAGTCGAAATTTTTGGCCAATTTGAGTGAAATGTGGCAGCAAAATTGTTGCTTTGGGGGGTTGTACCAAAAAAAACACACACACATGCAAACAAACAGACATGCATATGTTTTTTGTGTCTTTCTTTTCTTTGCAGTGCGATTTGTAGAGCTTTAACCTTTGGCTTTATTCAGCAACACAAAGCTCAATGCTATGTTACAACAAAACGCCTGTGGCATATTGTTATCGATAACAAAGCCTGGCACAAATATGATATGATGAGTGAGAGACGATCTCTGCAACTTGAAACTGCCATTTACATACATACATACATACATAAATACATACAGACATATGTAAAAGGCAACGCACTCATTGTGTTTAACCTTCTTATTGTTTTTGCCACTTACCACAAAACAAAGTAACTTTGTTTACAACTATGCCGCAGAGTCAATATCACAAATGCAATCGCCTTTTAATTTACATAATCTGTCATATATCAAATCACATTTACATATGATTTACAGGTAGGATGTCAATGTCTGGCTTAAAATACATATTATGTAAAGCCAATAACAATTGTATGTGTGGGTTTATCATCAGACAAATCAAAGCATGCGCTGCATATGGAAATAATACACATTTGTGAGCTGTTTTTATTTGGGTCTGTGTAACAATTTCCTAGCTATTGTTTTGTAGGATAACGACCCGATTACCTTGTTGTAATCGTAATCGTAATCGTACTCCTGCAGTTTGCCATTCTCCCCCCAACCCCCAACCCCAAATACCATCCATATTTTAGATCCCGTTGCGACGACGCGCTGTCGTCGTTGAAATGAGAAACGAGTTGTTCATATAACACTACGGTTCCTCAACATCCACAACAATAACAAACGCAGCAACAACAACAAGTTGCGAATGTGCCAGCTGCGCAGTCGCCGTCAGATTGTTTTTGGTGTAAAAGAGAGAGAGGAAGAGTTTCAAGAGTGGAGCTGCTGCTGTAAAAGTGGTGGGGGGAGGGAGAGAAGTGAATTGTGATTGGTGAATTGCGCGTTGCGATAGACCAATTTTTTGGTGTATAAAAGCCGAATGCAGCGAGTGAACGAATCAGTACCAGCTTGGATCTCGTTATTGGTATAACACAGTTTATTGTGGAGTAATTGTTTTCCCTGTGAGACGTCAAAGCAACAGCTCAACAATGCGAATGGTAAAGGATTAAAAAATTAAAAACTAATATGTGATTGTGATTCATATTGTGTTGTGCATTAATTTTGTGTGTTCTGTGAAAAGTAAAAGTGCAATTCGAATTTTTAGTCTACAATTTTCGAAATTCTTGTTATCCTTTTGCAGTTCGTTGTTTCTTGTCTCGCCGTGTGCTTGGCAATGGCCCATTGTGCCGCCATCGATGAGAAGGCGGCGGATTCGAAGTCGGAGGCGAAGGCCGAGGCCGAGGATAGTAAGACTGTGGAGAAGCGTGGATTGCATCTGGGTGATTATCATGGCCATCATCATCATCACGAGCACATCAAGACGGTGACCATTGAGAAGAAGGTGCCAGTTCCCTACACAGTCGTTAAGCATGTTCCCTACACGGTTGAAAAGAAGGTGAGTTATTAGAGGGTTAAAATTTTATTACTTGACGATAAAAGTTAAAAAAAATATTCGAATTCAAAATAAATTTACTCACCAAAAGTTTAAATAACAATTAACAGAAATAGAAAATTGTAAATAGAAAATTTTAACATTGCCAGTACAGATTTGAAATTTAAAGTTCTCTAAAAGAGGTCAAAAAAATATTAAGATTTAAAAGAATAAATCACTAAGTAATATTTAAAAAACAATTTAAATCAAGCACTAAAAAATTGACAAGGACGTTGAAAAAATTCACATACGCTATTTTTGGAAAAACTATCCAAGAACAGGATACATTTTTATTTCCCATTTTATTTTTAAAATTATTATCAACTCTTATTTTCAATTTTTATCATGAAAATTTCAAAAAAGAGTTATTTTTCAACTTTATTTGAATTTTTTTTTGATAAAAATTGAAAATAAAAGATATTTTAAAATTTTTATTATAAAAGTTGTAACATTAAAATTTAATGTTAAAGTCTTTTGAACCGATAGGTGTATTTCTATTATAAAAAAAGCAAATAAGAGTTATTTTTCAAGTTTTTTGTAAAAATCAGGAAATAACTCTTCTTTCATAACTTTTTTTCATAAAACTTGTAAGAGTAACGATCCCTGTTAAAAATTGAAAATATATTTGATTATAACAATCTTTTTCTTCTATAATTTTCTGCACAGATCCCCTATGAAGTGAAAGTGGATGTACCACAGCCCTACATTGTAGAGAAGAAATATCCGGTGCATGTCAAGGAATACGTCAAATACGCCGTTCATGTGCCCAAGCCCTACATTGTGGAGAAGAAAGTGCCCTATGAGGTGAAATATCCCGTCGATAAGCCATATGAGGTGAAAGTGCATGTGCCTGAACCGTATGAGGTCATCAAGAAAATCCCATATGAGGTGAAGGTACCAGTGCCACAGCCCTATGAAGTTATCAAGAAGGTGCCGCATGAGGTGAAAGTGGAAGTGCCAGTTCCCAAGCCCTATGAAGTCATCAAGAAGGTGCCCTATGAGGTCAAATATGAAGTGGAGAAACCGTACAACGTTGAGGTAGAGAAACCCTATGATGTTGAGGTCGAAAAACCATACAAGGTTGTTGTGGAACAGAAGGTGCCCTATGAGGTGAAAGTGCCCGTTGATAAACCCTACAAGGTTGAGGTTGAGAAACCATATCCCGTGCATGTCAAGGTGCCCGTACCACAGCCCTACACCGTTGAAAAGAAGGTGCCCTACACCGTTGAAAAGCCCGTACCCTATGAGGTTAAGGTGCCCATTGAGAAGCCAATTCCTGTCTACCATGAGGTAAAGGTGCCCATTCACAAGGAGATACCCGTGCCACAGAAATACCATGTGGAGGTGCCCATCTTTAAGCATCACGAACATCATCATGACGATCATCACGATTATCATCACAGCCACCATCAGCATCATTATTAGAAATTATGGGTGCGTTGTTAGCACAGAACGCGAGCACAAGAAGAAAACGAACATGAACAAGAAGAAGAGAAAGATGAAGAAGGAGAATGGAGAGCACAAAGACACTAACAGAGAATCTTTGTTGCATCCACGCAGCAACGTTGAGCTGGACGTTGAACGGGTGATAAACACAAGGAGGAGCGGACGCAGAGCAGAAGGAGGAGAAGAACAAGAAATTCAAAAAGTAGCTAGTAAGAGGACAAAACTAACTAGCTACTTGACAACAACAACAACAACAAGATCTTGCCACCAACAGAAAATTCGCCAAAAAACATCTGGCGTTTATTTTGTGGAACGGCAACAAAATTTTCAAGCCAAATGTGTTATACTTTTATTGTACGAGTATCATTGTTATAGCTGTACGCATATCTGTTTTTATATTTAAATTATAAGCTAAAGAAACACTGAAAAAAAATGTTTTTAACTGGGGAAAAGGGGAAAAGGAAGAAAATTGGAGTGAAAGTGAAAAGTAATTACTCGCAGAGCAATCCACAGAGCAGAAACTAACGTAACACTTTCATGCTACCCAACGAAAATTGAATTCAAAATGAAAATGAAAACCAGTTAACAAGTTGTTGTTGTTGTTGTTGCTGCTGTGGCTGTGTATTCTTGGCCAGTTCGTTATGCAAGTGATTTGTGATTGCATCATAGTTAACCGTAATTGCAGGAAATGGCCAACACACATTTGTTAAGTGTTTAAATTTACAAAAAAAAAAACCAAAAAAAATGTTACTGACCAAACGAGCCAAACAATCACTTGCCAATTGTAAATTTTCGCAATATTTCCCTGTCATAAAGCGTTTTGAAAACAATTTGTGAGTTTTTTATGTTCATTTGTTGCCAAATTTGACAAGCAGAAAAAGACGTTTTTTTTTGTGGAAAGAAGGTCAATAAACCAAATTTTTCAATCAAAAAAAAAAAAAAGAAAAAAAGCTGATGATTAAATAAAATTCAAACTTGGATAAAATTATTAACTTTTTAATTTAATAAAAATATATAAATTATATTCATTTTTTGTGCATAAAATATGGCAATAACTATTAATTTGGTTGAAATTTTAAACAAGTTTATGGACCTAAATTTTTTGTTCCCAAAATCTTCAGAGATTTGTAAAACAAATTAAATCAAATGAAAATATTTTTATAACAGTTTTATAATAATAAAAATACAATTAAATAAAGATCTGAAAAATAACTGATGATTTAATAAAATTCAAAAT
>JBAMBL010002362.1:0-11482 GCA_037043405.1 Drosophila subquinaria | reverse complement strand
ACACAACAAGCCCAACCAGCAGTCAAAAATTCCATTAATAAAAATATGAAAACAATACCAAACAAACCGGTTGCCAACTGCACTCTGACACACACCTGTCCGACAAACAAAAACCTGCCAGTTGATAACTAATCAGTTAAGAGAGCAGATAAACAAAAATCTAGTCCAAAGCTCTGAATTTTTGTGAAATTCCAGACAATAATCATATATTTTAACAGCAAATTTAAAACCACTCACGAATCAAATATTCCCGTTTGAAGATTTTCTAAAATTATATCAAATATCAGTATTTCTAAATATATTTAAAAAAGATTCTGTACATTGCCTTGTATAAAAGATTTTGGTTTTTTCCTATAAAATTTCGAGCATAACGTTAAACAGGTTAAGTTGGAATATATATTCAACATGATTCAATCAGCAAGCTGAAGCTGCTCAACAAGATCAGCTCGTTTTGTTTGTCTACGTTTTTCAGACGATCAAAGTTCAAGTTCGCTCTCAAATGTTTTGATTTGAACTTGGTAAAATACATATTCTGAGATTTTTGTCGCCTAGAACTTTATGAAGATATTGTATCTTTCAAAAAGTTACTTTGAAAACGTCTCTTTAAACTTCATTACATAATTTTATCTTTTCAATCAATTTTAAAGTTAACATCAAATTTTGTGGAAATATCTAGTTTTTTAAATTTGTTTGGTGTAAACGACGAGTTGGTAAGCTAGTGAAATTTATTTATTAAATGGAATCTTTTAAAATTAATTTACATGGAGCTTCATAGTCGACTTTAGATTTCAACATTTTAAATCCTTCTCCACATTTCAGAACCTCTAATTCAAAGACTCAACTACTGACATTAATTCAACTGATATTCACGTTCTACTCTTTAGAGGATTCCTAATTTGATTATTATTTTGCTTTAACTAATATATATATTTCTAACCCTTAGATTCAACTATTTAACTTATTCGATTATCAAAAGATAATTTGACTGATAGGAGTAACTTGCCTTCATCCTTCATGTCCAGAAACTCCACAACCAAATCCTCACTGCAGAGCAGCTCCATGGAGACAGCCTCTTGAAAGCTGTTCGCATCATCGTCGCTCATAAGAGTAATGCCTAAAAGAGAAAGGATTTTATTTAAATGAAAAATGAATATATGATTTGTTCAACTGACCATTTGCAAAGTTATCGTCATATAGAAAAGTGGCAACTGTCGGATCCTCAAGCGCAAAGAGCTCGCTGGCCACAGCAGATGGTGGCGATGCCGGCTCCAGCTTGAGATTCCAGTAGAGTTCCTTGGGCAAATCCAAACTTTCCATTGTCAGTGTTGTTGTATTTATATTGTTCAAAATCAAATGAATCTAAACTTGATGGGCAATATATTGAATCCGGACCGATGAATGTGATGAACGCTGGTTGTTCTTGTTGTGTATGTTGTTGTGAGGACGCCATGGTGGCACTGCAATAAAAAAAACAACAACATTAAACAAATATTTCATTAGCGACGATTACTTGGCATTATTAAGCTGACCTGCACTGTAATTGCACGGGCGGGAAAATATTAAAAATTCTACAATTCATTCACGTTATCAAATAAAACTGTCTGTATGTGACGTAAACTGCTGATAAGAATTTTCATAATTCCCCCTTTTGAATAACTTTTAAAATTTTCTTATATACTTTCCACATAAAAATGTTAACCTAAGCTTTCGATACATGGACATGTGCATATAAACAACATTCCGCTCTGCTCTAAGCATTGGCAGCGCAGTCGAAGTCGGCGTCGATCTCTACACATGACCAGAATGCAATCGAGCGAGAGAAAGAGAGGGACAGGAAGAGATGATTCACTATCCGCTGCACGTGTTGCTAGCCTGTCACAAGGTTACTCAATTTGCGATATGATTCGCAGCTGATTGTGTGGTGGTTGTTGCATGCCCCAAACAATTGCCAATGTTTATGCCACGTTACCATGAATCGTCAAACAAGCAATGCACTCACACATTGATACAAACAGACCATAAATATGCAACGCCATTGCGAAATACAAACATACATACAAAACACTTGTGCTGCACTCGATTTTAATAACAGTACTTACAATTTTTTTTTAATCATTTTCATAACTTTTGTGTGTTGGGGCACTGAAAGTGCTTATTGTTTTGCTTGCGCGCAAACTATAGAGCCATTTTTAAGTCCATATAAATGCAGAAAACTTTCGTGAAAATAATTGGACCTTTTTGCGTTTCATTTGGGACGATACTGAATTGCAAAACAAAAACCTTGCCAGACTTTGGGAAAAAGGCAGGGTGGCAGCCTTTGCTGCCAACCCGTGCTGCCATAAATCGATAACAAAAACAGGCCAGAAAAAGGGACAAAAAAAAGGACAAAAATTTAAAAAAGGTTACAAAAAAGGTGACAAAAAATCGGGACGGATCTTTAAATTCAAATTCATTCAAGAGAACATGGATATTAATGTTTTATGCATACTTTGCATACTTTTATCTTCAAACTTTAATAGCGTTAAAATTATTAAGCGTATTGCAGCAAATGTGGTTCCAAATTAATGGAAAAAATGTCTACATTAACATAGATTAATAATTTTATTTTTAATATTTTAATTATTTAAAATGAAAGATAAATTAAAATACTGAATTTTTACAGATCACAGATTATTTTATGCAGTGACTTTTCGAGCCAACGCATCTCAAACTCTCGGAATTCCAACGGTACTTTTTTGTTCATATGATTTTGCTGCTGCATTATGTGCGATGCAGCTTTAGTTGTTGTACTCTATTAGCTCAAAACTGTTGGCTGCACAGCTCGCTCAAATGGTCAACAGAAGCAATTGCATAGTGCTGGTTAATAAATATGGATAATGTCGCCTCCCGTTCTGCATGTTGAATTTTCATTTCCGGCGATCAATTTATAACCGTCTTTTGGGCAAACGGAGCGGCGTTCAGATTATGTCCACTTTTGCTATTACGCTTGATTTGCATAATTTGCCTTATTGGAGTCGTCAGCATTGCGGTCGATCCACTCCACAAAATCGGGCATATTTACCCACGACTCACATAATTTTTGCTTGTATACATTTTTCGGCATTGTTGATATTTTAATTTTTGGCTCTCAATGACATTAATTTCAAAGTAATTGAAAAGGTGAAAGATTTGGTGATAGGTGCTTTTTCTAAAATTTTGGTAACAATTCTATCGAAAATGTGATAGATCTATCACTAAAAGGGCTGTTATGCACTGCTGCCAACTCTTCGGGTCATAAAAAAGCTAAACTAGCCTTTGAAAAAGGCTAGAAATAGCCAGCAAATTTTTTGTTAGTAGCTAAAAAGAAACTAGAGAAGTGAAACGATATATTATATTTTATTTGATCCAGTATTTTTAAAAACTTTTTAAGTTCGTCAAACATATCGTTTTCGGCAGCTGAACTTATGCTTAAATTGGACCACTTATTAAGGTGGATGTTCAAGTATTGTAACAGAATCTTTTTGATATTGAAAATAGCTTCAATTCCCAGTAGCCGCTATATTACAAGCTATCCCGCATTTTCCAATTGCAGCCCGCTAGATCTAGCAGGAAAATTGCTAAATTGGCAGCACAGATACCAACCATCAGGCCAAAAAAAATCAAATTTAATTTTTCTAATTTTTAAATAAAAGTGTTTTATTTTTGTATTTTGCTTAATTTTAAAGCTAAAATTTTAGAAGAACATTAAAATTTTTGTTATATTTTTGTCGATAATGCCGATGTGCATCAAACAGTCCTTAAAATTAACTTTATTAATTTAAAAAATTGACAACTTTTTTGGTTTATTGAATTTGTACTTAATTGAATTATTATTAATTTCTAAAATTAATTAACTTCATTAGAGAAATGAAATGGGATCAATTTTCAATAATCATACAATCGATTGTAGTGATGTAAAAAAACATCGATGCATCGATGTTGCATGGCGATGCATCGATGTTTTGCAAAACATCGGCTGCCGTACTTTCAATACGCTCTTTTCGCCGCTCTAACTGTGAGTTTATAGTGTTTGCAATGCCTAAGTGAGTAGATTTATTAAATTTGGTCAGAGATACTATGGCTACAAGAAGGCTTGCATATGTTTTTTTAAAGTTCTCATCAAAAATCCTTCTTGTAGTTTGTGTTTATAATTTTAAGATAAAAACTGTTTGAAACTTTAAAGCTGCTATAAAAGCATACGTTTTTAAGAGAAAATGAGCTTTATTGAACTAAGAAATTATATTTTTCTTTTACAAAAGATATGGTTTTTTAGCATTAGACATACATCGATGCATCGATGTTTTGACCCGATGTGTCCACCAACATCAATGGCCGTGTTCACCAGAACAAATCGATAACAGAAAATCGATGAAATTTGCATGATTATTCTGGTGAAATGCAGTGATTAGCAATCATGATTTCAAATTTTGTGATTATGATGACTGAAAATTCATCACCAAAATAGTACGCTGAAATTTTCTGATTGTGATGCTTTGTTATCGAGCAAACAAAATACATGATTACTGATTGATTAGTTCTGGTGAACGCGGCCAATGTTTCATTTTTTAAACATCGGTGAGCATCGACATTGATGTTTCCACTCAAATTTACATCACTAATCGATTGCTACGAAAATGAACGAAATGAACAAAATGAACGAATTGAATTCGTGGCGAATCAACGCAAAAAGTGATGTCACTTTTTTGTGTTTCAGCTACAGTATTATGGTGCATTTACACTAGTTGATAAACAAGCCAACGTTGATATCAACTTAGTCAATCCTAGTGTGAACAGCTGTCAACTTGATCAACTGTTGCGTTGACAGGAGATTGACAGTGCGAAACACATCAATTGTTGCTCTGAATGTAAACATAGTGTAAACACTTTGTGTCAACAGTTGAAGACACAATCGGCGCGTTGACAACTCAAAATTGAGTTGAGCTCGTGTTCATTCTTTTGCTTTGTGTTGACAAACTTTATGTACAGATTAGACTGGCAACACTTCGCTCGCCATCCGATTTAATTAATGTTGTCTGATTTTTTCAACTGTGCAATCTATAAAAATCAAAAATTAATAATAAAAACCTATTTAAAAATACATTTTATATATTTTCTTTATATACATAATTATTGAACTTTTGCTCTTGCTCTTCTTCATCCTCAATAGCTAAAATCAAAATTACTGCTGCCGTAATTTTTCCTTTTTTAGCTGCTGCCATTGTACTCATTTTATCTTAAAGTAAACAAATTACAAAAGAATTAGCTTTAAAATACATATGCATGAGTACTTAGCACTCATTTTATTTTGCGGAATTAACAATACACACAATATCGATTAAAATCACTTTCGATACATACACAATATCGATGTCAACGAAAAATGCATTAGCAACGTGAACTTCAACGAATGTTGTTATCAACTAGTTTAAACTACTCTCAACTTCAATATCAACGCGTTGGCATCTTGCGCGTTGCTCAACTCGAAAATTAGTTGTCAACTCTATCAACTAATGTAAACACAAGAAATGCGTTGACGTTGGATATCAATTGTTGATATAGCTAGAATTGACGCTGCATCAACTAGTGTTAATGCACCATTAGGTTTCTTTCATCGGTATAATTAATTTGATTTCATAATAAGATAAATAGCTTCCTTTAACTTTTTCTGTATCGACATTGTTCTACATTATCAATGCACGGCAATAAAACCAGTAAATTGTTATGGTCGGCGCTGAAATATCGATAGACACCAGCTGTTACTAACGTCACCTATTGGTCACAGGCAAAACATATAGCAACAGCTTGGCCAATCAGCGTCGACCAGAACATTTTAAAGCGGATAACAGGGAATAGGAGATGAGGAGTTGACAGGAGATAATTAGGTTAGGGATTGAAGAAAAATTAGTCTGGATTAGCTCGTGGAGGCTGTGAGAGGAAGAAAAATTGAAGAAGTCTGAAACGTGAAGATAAATAAATCTGTAAAGATAAATAAAATTAATTAGAATAACACAGTACAATAACACATCAATAACACAATAATCCGCCGAGACTAACACGCATGTGCCACACAAACGTTACAGCAATTACACACACGTAACACACAACGAGTGCACCAGACGGAACAACACGGAGCGCAGCACGGAACACGGAGTGAGGATCAGCTGGATACAGCGGAGGCAGGGTCGTACAAGCACACAGGCACTGGGATTGCGAGTGAGTTCATCGCTGCCGGCAGCTTGGTGCAGCCTCCTGCCATAGGCGCGCCAATTGCCACAGCACCACGCATATCCACCGTCTCGAGTCCAGGAGAATCAGCTGGTCACAGCGCAGACGCGGCTTTTCCCGGCAGCCAGCCACCAGATCTTGGTTTTCATTGCGACCTAAAAATCAACATTAAATTCATGTTCAATTCATCTGCGAGTTGTACACACGTATGCAGACATACTTACCCTCATATTGCTGCAGTCAGTCTCCTTAGGAAAGCTAGACACCTTATTATAATACTTACCAGACATAGTTAAACAAACACAAACTTACAATACTTATATTAATAACATTTGAATAACATTTATTCACTGCACTTACATATATATTTTGTAATTACCAGCTGATTGTTTTGTTTACGTTTCTCGCGCCAACTAAACAGGGTTGCCAGAAAGTTCGTTTTGTTAGTGTCGTGCGATAGTTTTGTGACTTTTGTTAGGTGTCGAATATTACACGAAAAACTATCGGATAAATAATATATGATATACAAGATGTAAAATGGTAGGGAAAATTATTAATAATGATAATTAAATATTATAATGTTTATTAGAAAATGATTTGTTAATTTATTTATTATCGGGTGAGGTGAATATGTGGTGAGGTTGGGTGAAGTGTGGATTTAGGGAGTCGGCATAAATATCGAAAGCCGACTATAGGTAGGGAGGGCATCGTATGAGTGGATATCGACATCTGTCCACCAAATCCTTGCCAGCAGATTGTCCGTATAGGTGTTGTGAAACCGAAGTCCAAGTGTTTTAATCCAAAAGCATAATATCCAGTAGTTGAAAATATTTTGGACGCTTAAAATGTTCGATGTTTTGATTTCGGACCTTTCAGAATTCAGTGTGACAGCATAATACCAAAAATCATTAAAAAGTTGAGATATTGTTGGTCTTATGCTGCTGTGGTCACACTGTTGCGTCAACTGTGCACATAAATAAACAACAAAATAAATCAATTAAATTAAATTGAAAATAATTGAAGAATGAAAAGGGACAATACGGTCATAAGACAATTGGTAGCAACTAATACCCTAATTATGGGATTAATGACCACTTATATTGTACTAAAAGAGGTTAGATCCCACAGGATCGGTCTGTGTTGCACCTCTTCTATTAATTTAATTCGTTCTTCATTGTCAAAGAGCTCAATGCGGCTCTTATTTTGTTCCTTAAGCATAGTATCCAGTTGTTGAAAATCCAGTTTGAAAGGTATCAACTCCATATAAAAAAAAGGGTTGCAAACTGGCTCGAAATTATTTCGTAAGGCTATTTCTAAACCCTTGTATCCAGTACCTAAATTTGGGCAGCTCAGAAAATTTTTGGGTGTTTTACAACACTCTTTAATGACAGCTGGCAGCTTTTTTTTTTGACCTTTCAAAACATCGATTCGTTCAGTGTTTCGACTAGTCGAAAACATTTTGAGCAGCAATGGAGCCAAATAAGCAACAAAATAAGAGCCGCATTGAGCTCTTTGACAATGAAGAACGAATTAAATTAATAGAAGAGGTGCAACACAGACCGATCCTTAATTTTTCTTTCTTTTAAATATGGGTTCACCCAATATTGGGGCCGTTTGCGTTGTTGCACTTCTTCCGCCTCTTTAATAACAACATAAGAGGTCAGTAACCCCATTATTAGGGTATTAGTTGCTACTAATTTTCCTATGACCGTTTTGTCCATTTTCGTTCTCAATTATATGCAATTTAAATTTTAGTTTTATTGTTTTTAGGTACAAATTAAGTCTACGAATCAAGACACCGCTTATGGAATACCGCGAGGCAGTTGCCCGTTTATTTGCCGGTCAGCTTGGATGCAACTGCAGCGGCAGCGGCCGCCGCTTTGCGCGCCTCCCGCTTGGCCGTCTTCTTGGCCTCCTTATCGCTGGCATCAATGTTGCGACGCTTTTTACGCAGCAGCCATTCCTCCTTCTCCTTGGTCTGCTTCTCGCGTATCAGCTTGCGGAACAGATTGCGATGACGTGGCTTAACCATGCGCGCCTGCAAACGGTGCTCATACACCTCGGCCTTGTGCACTTGCCGTTTGTTGACCTTGTGCACCTTATCCAGCAGTCGTCGATTCTTTTCATCAAGCTCCCCTTCTTCCTCTTCGCTTTCATCGTCCAAGTCCTCCTCGTCGGAAAGCGCATCTTCATCTTCATTGACGCCGTCAGGTCCGCCGTACTTCTTGTACTCGGCCGTCTCCCGTTGATAGGCGAGCTACAGCTGCGCATCGAGCAGCTCCTGATCAACGGCATTAAATGATTTATTTTGTTGTTTACTGTTTTTATTTGCACAGCTGACGCAACAGTGTGACCACAGCAGCATATGACCAACAATCTCTCAACTTTTTAGTGATTTTTGGTATTTTGCTGTCACACTGAATTCTGTAAGGTCCGACATCAAAACATCGAACATTTTGAGCGTCCAAAATATTTTCAACTACTGGATATTATGCTTTATTTGGCTCCATTGTTGCTCAAAATGATTTCGACTAGTCGAAACACTGATCGAATCGATTTTCGAAATCGATGTTTTGAAAGGTCTAAAAAAAAAGCTGCCAGCTGTCATTAAAGAGTGTTGTAAAACACCCAAAAATTTTCTGAGCTGCCCAAATTTAGGTACTGGATACAAGGGTTTAGAAATAGCCTTACAAAATAATTTCGAGCCAGTTTGCAACCCTTTTTTTTATATGGAGTTGATACCTTTCAAACTGGTTTTTCAACAACTGGATACTATGCTAAAAGTAAAAATATAAATATTTTGTTACCCGACTCGCCAGGTATCGAGGTCGACTCATCCCTGAGTTATGCCGATAGCTAGCCGGCAAATCGATATCTGGTTGCGATAGTCAAGTCGGATCATAACAAAATTAACTTGACTATTGTTGCCTTGCTACACTTATTTCACCACTTCTTAAAGGAATAACATGTCATGTCAAATTAAACGGCAATTCTGTGTAAGCTTCTTATTTTTCGGATAAATTGAACTGGCGCCAAATTTACACTAGATATCGATTAAGAACATATGAGCGCTGTAAATAGAAGAGATATTTCGTTAAGTTTGCAGCATTCAGCTTTTGTCTTGCTGTGGGCCCACATATGATGGTGACGCACTTTGGTCATATTTAGTACATTTCACAATTTGTAGTCGCAACAGCAAAATAATTAATATTAATAAAACAACATTTAATCTGCGTTGAAAAAATACGCTTGCGCGTTAATATTGTGCATTGTGACGGGCGTGTGCTAAACGGCAGAATACAGATACAGACGTGCCCCCTAATCGGCCAATGTGATTGTATGTGTGTGTGTAAACGATGTGTGTAAAAACAGAGGTCAAAAGTGCACGCAGGCCAGAGAAGGCCAAACCTAATGGTCAACAAGCGCAACATATGACGTAAATCAGACAGTGTACAATAATATCTTGGTCCTTTTATTAGAATTTGTTAACAAATCGACGTAACTGTAATCACGACTCTGGCATTTGTTTTTGTTATGCGTTGAGTACGTATGTATGTATATGTAAATATTATGTGCAGGCGCAGCCAACGCTGACGTCGCAACGGTGCCTATGTTGTTGCTTCTTCTTTGACGCCCTGCTATTCGCCATTCGTCGTTGACCAGCGCTAGCGCCAGAAAATTCCTATGCTGATAAGACACTCACCCATGTGAGAGGGAGCAAGTTTGTAAGAGAGCGATAGAGAGAGAGAGAGAGTGTAAGCGTGAGCGAGAGCAAGAGAGACGTGCTACCGTCAGCTGTTTTATGTTTTGGTTGTGTGCAGGGAAATAATAATCGCAATCGCACAGGTTTTCAGCTTTGTTCTTGACTCGCTGCGATCAGTACCGTTTGTGAAATTGAAAAGTCATCAACGGGTACCGCGTTCTATTCAATCGCAGAAAGCTTTTGACTTCTTGTATTATCAGCACTAACTGAACGACTGACGTCTCAACTGGAATAGTTGCGTCGTCTGTGCATTTGTATGTGTGTGTGTGCAGGTTTTGTTTATATGTGTGTGTAGTGAATTGCGATTATTGCGCTTTTGTGACGCATATAACGGCAAACGCGTAAAAAGCGGGGCGTGTTTTCTCATTAGAAAAGAAGAAGAGCAAAAACAACAACAAAGGCAACAAGTGCACAAACGTAAGAAAAACAAAACGGACAAAAAATTAATAAGAAATCGCATAATGTTACGATTAGAAAACCGTAAATTAATAAATAACAACAAAATAGTGGAATTTTCAAGCATATAAACTAAAGTGCAAATTATTGAAAACAACACAAAAGCAGAAAAGAAATTAAATTAAATGATAAAAAATAAAGTGTTAATTGAAGATTTGTGCCGTGATAATCTTTAAGATAAGAGAGAACCATATACATACATACATACACAGATGCAAAGTGTTAAGATAAAAGCAATTCTTGAAATTCTTGAAACGTGTAACCGCAATTCATTAACGATTTGCAGAGTTCAATTATTGAATAATGATAACAAAAGGAGTGTAAAACATTAAAGCTCAAAGTCTGTACCAACAACAAGAAAAATCATAATAATAATAATTATTATACTAATAATAATAATAATAATAAAATGATGTTGAACAAATACGAAAGCTATCAACGCACAAACAACATGTTCCCACATCACCATCAACAACAACAGCAACAACACCAGCAACAGCAACAACAACAACAACAGCAACAGCACCAGCATCAGCTCTCCCTCTCGCACTCGCACACAAACCAGCAGCAGCAGCAGCTGCAGTCGCTGCCCCATCAACTCTCTCAGCTGCAATATGCCGGCAGCGCAGACGCCGTCGGCGCAGGCAGCACGTCGGCAGAACTGGCTGCCGCTGAGATTCTGGCGGCATCGAAGGCGGAACGAGAATCGATACATTCGGGACAGTTTATGGTGTCGCACTTTGAGGCCGAGGAGGCGCAAGATGATCTCGAGGATGATGGCGAGGTGAAGATGCTCGACCCGGAAGATCCCAGTCTGGACAAAGCCGGCGAGGAGACAAACACCTGTCGCGACGTTCAGTTGTACGTGCCACAGACTGTGGTGCACTTTCCGCGCATGGATTTGGATCGGGAATGCGATGAGAACAGCATGGGCATGATTACCTCCCATCTGGAGATCGAGACATCGCTGACCAAGCTCTTCAAATGCATGAATCTGGCCTACAGGTGAGTTGCGGTCAC